>VXAU01005824.1:239843-260892 GCA_013399695.1 Formicarius rufipectus | reverse complement strand
TTTATTATTATATATATATCAAGTTTTAAATTATTGCTAGAAGTTCGTCTGGATTTACCAAAACAAGTCTGCTCTGTGTGGCCCAAGTGACTCCCCTGTGTGTCCCCCCTCGGGTGGCGGGGCAGCCGCTCAGGAGGCTCAGAGGAGCGAGGTTCCCCAGGGGGGACCGAAGCCACAGCGTGCCATGATGCTGCGGAGCCTCTGACCCCCACGCCCGGCTGACAATCTGCCACTCCACGTCCGGCGGTGCCTCCCCAACACCGCCCACCGCGGCAGGAGCAGCGCCCTGCTCCTTCTGCTCCCTTCTCCCCAGCGTCTCACCTTCCCCTGGGTCTGGCTCTTCCCTCTCTCCGCCTCTCCCTTCCATCACGGACAATTTGGAAGTCAACCAAAGGACCTTTGCCAAGGATAGGCTTGTTGGGGCTCCTTCCTGCGAGGACGGCTGGCTGGGAGGCTGGCAGGGCAGGTGTCTGGACTCGAGCCTGTGTGGACGGTGCACCCGCTGCCCCAGGAGTGCCCATCGCATGCAAAGACAGGACTTTGCTGAAGGAGCTTTTCTCGTCCTTTTCCCTTGGAAAAAAATGACAGAACCCCACAAATCCCTCTAGAAAAACTACGAAAAACTCTTGAAAAAGACACATCTCCCTTTGCTTTCTTCCTTGGAAATATTATTGAAGAAAAAGGAAAAAAAAAACAACAAAAGAAAACAAACAAACAAAAAAAAACAAACAAAACCCCCAAAAACACAAAAAAAAGTTGCCTTATGGTGGAGCTGGACTGGGGAGGCTTCTTGACTTCCTGCACCCTGAGGTGCACTGGGCTCTCGGCCCCACCCAGGCCCAGAGACTCCTCACGGCATTGCTGCCGAGCTGATCTTCCCTGCGGCCTTTGCTCTGACCCCGCAGCTTGCTCGGACGCCTCCCCCATCACGGAGCCTCCCTGCCAGGCCTGAGTGTCCTGGGGAGGGTGCTGAGGGCAGTCACATCCAAGACTTGTGCTCACGCCGTAGTTGAAGCCGCTCAGCTGTGTTTGTGCCATGACAGCTCCTCCCCACGACAGCAACTGTGTGTGCTCGTGGCCTTGCTCAGCCCCCCCAGCCTTCTCTGGGCAGGAGGTCGATCTGCTCCAGTCTGTGCTTCCAACGTGGCTGGGGGTGAGCAGGGAGATGCCACAGCAACTGGAAGGACTGCTCCTTGCTGTGAGCGAGTGGGAGGGCTGGTGTGTCCCTGGTGCTGCTTGATGCTGTAGCCTGACAGGGAGTGATGCAGCGCCAGGAAAGCTCTCCCACAGCAGCCACTGGCTCGGGGCTGCCCGGGGACCTGCCCAGCACAGGAGAGCCCTGCCTTGTGTGTTGTGTCTTGGCAGGTGGCTGCATCGAGTCTCCCACTCAGGGCTCAGTCCCTTATGCACCTCGAGGGCTAAGGTGACGCTGCAGCTCCTTGCTCGGCTGAGGCAGGGGCTGGCTGCAGAGCTGGTGTGGCATTTTTGCTTCATTGATGCTTCTATCCAGCACCTGCTTTGGCAGGCAAACCTGCCGCAGCCTGTCAGCTGGTTCCTTTGCAAGGGGCATGTGTCAGAGGGGTGAGATCTTGGAGATTTCCAGTGCTACCTCTGGAGCATCTCCAGAGGTAGCACTGGAAAGTCATGCTCCTTTCCAGCCAGACCTGCCTGCCTTGCTGCCAGTGCTCCATCTCCTGGGTCCTCGGGATACTTGCTGTGCAGATGGATTGGTTGTGGCTCTGGTGCTCCATCCCCTGAGCTGCAGAATGTGCTCCTGCACACTGTGGAGAGGGCACGCAGTGGGCAACTCCAAAGGTGCACCTCATTGTGTACCCTCTCTGCAACACCACAAGCTAGTATTGGAATAGTGTTTTCGCAAAGGATCCAGGTGATCCAGAGGGATGTCTCAGAGCTGGGATGAGTCATCTCTCCAGGGCTGTCCCTGTGTTACTGCCAGGGGCTGAGATGCAGGAGGGGAGCACGGTACAGGTGTCATGAGCAGTGCCCTGGCTGAGGTCATCACTTCCCATGCTGACGCTGCCTCGAGGATGCTGCTTTGGTGGGGGGAGCTGGGCTGGAGCAGAGTGGCTTCTTGAGTTGCTGCTAGAATTGAGAGCACAGCTAGGTTTGAGAGGCTGGGGAGCTGCTGCTTTGCTATCCTGGTGGTGTGATCCTGCCCTGGTCCATCCACCCTTGCTGTGCCACCCTGCAGCTGGTCCCAATTCCAGCAGGCCGTGGATGCACCATTACAGCAGCAGTGCTGTGGGGTTGTGGGGTGGGAACTGCGCCAGATGGCCAAAAAGGAACACTTGTACAGGGCCGTGGCCGTGACTGTTATATCTGGATTTCCCCTCTTGTGAGCCAGAGTCAGATCTCTTGAGGTTACGGATGTAGCCAGGTTTGTCCCTGATTTGGGAAAGAGGAGGCTGGACCAAGGACACTGGAGATGTGTTGCTGGTGGTCTGCAGGTGTCAGCAGGTCTGGATGTGGCCCCGTTGCAGTGTCCTGTGCTCCTCTTGTTGGTGCGTGTTCTCTTTTGAAGCCAATTGTCTGCGTTTTAGCAACACATGTAATAGGAAACGAGGAGGAGTGAGCTTCTGCTGTGGAGTTGTTGCTTGTGGAGCAGACTGGAATTGCTTGGGTGGTAGAAGAGGTAGGGTGTTTCCCCGAGAATTTCCCAAAATCTGAGTTGATTTTAAGTAGTATTTTCATTTCTGAGCTTGAGACTCTAGTCTTGGCATGGAAGAGTTTTCCCTCCCCCCTCTGCCAAGTCAGTGATTTATCATGTTAGTGTGTGCACCTGTTTCCCAGGGGAAGGTGGGTCAGAAGAACAATGCCAGTGGTCCCACCACCCTCCAGTTTTGTGGACTGTGTGCCTTGTTTTACTGTCCATGGAACAGCAGCAGGCAGGACAGAGCAAAGGAGAGATGGACATGACAGCCTGAGGCAGCTGTTGCTTGCTCCCACCTGTCTTCCTCCAGCTGGAGGGAACACAGAGCCATTCACTCCTGCTCTGTGCCAGGGTGGGTGCTGGCAGAGGGCAGGGAGCTCCCTGGGGCAGTGTCCTGTGCCCCTGTGCTGGGTGGTGGCTGTGACCAGGCCAGGGCTGCCGCGTGGGTTTTCAGTGCCTGGCCACATGAGAGTGATGTTCCAGCTGGATGAGGCACAGCTGTCCAGGGTGAGGTTTGTATTTGAGGAAGCTCTTGGCCTCCTGCAGAGGAGTTTGGCCTTGCTTTTAGCTTGGATGCTTCACCTCCACTGTGTTTTTTGCTTATTTTGATTTTAGAGGTGTGTGGTTGCACGTGTGCTCCTGTGAGCGCTGATCCGTCCCGCAGCTCGCGAGGGTTGCGTGGTGCTGGTGCCCAGCCACTGGCACAGCCTGGGGGGAGCCCCAGCTGCTTTTGGAAAGGCTGAGTGAGGGGATTGCTCCCCATCCCACCCCTCTTCTCAGGTCTCCCAGGCTGACACCACTTGGGGCTCCTTGCTGAGGTCAGCCCATCTTTGGGATGCAGGTGACTGTAACAGGTACAGAGCTCTGGTGTGGGGTCAGGAGTGGAGGTAGAAGGTGTGTTTCAGAGGAGGCTTTGTTGCTCAAGTCATAATGCTGCTGCTCTGTTTTTGCCTGTCCTTCTTCTGCTGCCCCCTTGCACCCCTGTTGGTGGCTTCTCACTGTAGCCCTTGGGGTCCCTCGAGTTTCAGCAACTGCTCGTGACTGGTTGACTGTACTGTAACAAACCGATGTGTTTAACCTCAGTGTCCTGCCACGTGTCTGCATGGCAGTGCAGAGGGGGCCTTCTAGCTGTTAATGCCTTTCCAGTTATTTTATCAGAAGGAAAATGAAAGAAAAAAAGAAAAAATGGAAAAAATAAAAAAAAAAAAGGAAAACTGTAAATGTAGCAAGCTGTGTTTGCAATGCTTATTGTCTCCTGTCTCCTCTGAGGCTGGTTTTGTCACTTGTCACTGTTTGAAATGGATGCTGGGCTCCTCTTGAGAGGGTTGCTACACTTCATGTTGAATGCCTCATTGGCTTTTTTTTAAAGTTTCCCATACAGGTAACACATAAATGACATTTTGTTTAAGCAAATGTTCCTCTCGGTGGTGTGGAGCAGGTGGCTGGAGGGCAGCATTTCCAGGAGCAGTTTACAGTTTCACTTTCTGCAGACACTTGAACATAGGACCGATGTATCTGTGACAAGCACATCCCCTTGGTGGGAAGCTCCAGAGGAGCCGGGAGCACCCTGGGTGGTGTCAGCAGGCCCCTGTGGGGTGTGTGGGGTTCCCCCAGCTCCCCACGCTGTCCCTGCTTGCTCCCCCTGTGTCAGTCCTGGACCAGGGGGGCTTCGTGCCCATGGTGCCCCTTGTGGGAGGGGGCCCTTGGCACCACTTGGTCCCTTGAGCCTCCCTGGTGCAGCCCTGCTCCCCCTCTTCCCCTCCCAACCCATCCTGGTCCCTTTGAGTTTGTAAACCTTTGGTCTGCGGCTCAGAAGCCCCTGCTGAGCTGCACCCCAGTGAGAGCAGCCCTCTGCTCACTCACCTGGAGCTAAAGGGGTGATGGTTCGATGTGCTGGCCCTTCTCAAACCCCATGTGTCCAACCTCAGCCTTCTGTTTCCCAAAACTAGAAAGTGTGTGCAACCTTCTTCAGCTGCATTTATTGTAGAGACAAACTTAAAATGACTCATCACAGACCATGTATCACTTGGGAGGAAGATCTTGTTAATACGGCCCGCTGTACATGATCCATCTCTGTTGATAGTACATAATCTTTGACCCATGTGCTAGGATCATCATCACGTATAAAAGGAAAAGAGAAAAATGTAAAATACTTGAATGAGAGCTTGTATTATAACATTAATATTATTCAGAGTATCTGCTTTCTAGGCTGATGTGATTCATTATTCTAGTAATGCTTTAGTCCTTTGTAATTTGTGGTAATTATGCTTTTTCCTTTTTAATACAAAAAAAATGTATAAAAATAAAAACTTCAAAAGACAACACAGCCTGGGTTTTCTGTTCTGCTGACTTGCCCTCCCCAGAGAGCTGTGAGCTGATGAATGGGCCAGGGAAGTAAGTTGACTTCCACAGGTAGAGCTGCTGTGTGTCCCTTCCTCAGGGGGCTGCTCCAGCACTGCAAGGAGATGGGATGTTTCTGTCCCAGGCCCCCAGGAAAGATTAAAACTTGAAAAGATCCTTGAGAAAACTCACAGTATGTCTCAGGGGGTCTGTAGGCTCTTGGGGATGTGTCTAATGTTCTGGGGGGCTGCTTTTGGAGTCCTTTCTTAACAGCATTTCACTGATCTCCACACAGCTCAGGACAGCAGGGACTCTTGTTTTCCTTGGAAAGTCTCTTTCCATAATTTATCCTTGTGGAATTTTGGTTATATCTTGGAGTGAGATGAGGCTCAGCAGGAGGAGGTGATGGCATGTAGCACATCAGTTCTCAGCTCTCCCTGTCCCATGAGAGGAAACTCAGTTTGCAGCTGTTGGTCTGTGGAGCAGTGAGGAGGCTGTGACACCCCTAATTCAGACCTGCACTGGCTTCTCCCAGGCAGAGGCTGCTCTGGGGGAGTAAGGCCCATGCTGCATGTGCAAGGGAGTTTCTAAAGCTGTGGCACCACTGCTTTTCCATGGGATTGCATCCCATATTTCAGGTGCTCTGAATCTCAGAAAAATAGTGGGTTTAATCCTATCACATGCAGTTACAGTGACCTTGCTGGTATTTCTATACGAGTGCTGCTGAGGGAGGCCAAAGCATTGCCTGTGGACACTGGTGCTACAACCTCAGTAATGAGAATTCCCCAGAGCCATGTGGCCCAGAACATACCTGGCTCATACACTGAACCATGGGACATGCTGGAACCAAGGGACAGTACAAACAATTAAGAAACAAACCACTGAATTTTGTTTAGATTTCTAGAGCAGGTGTTTTCTTGTGTCTTAGAAAAATAATGGCAGCAAATGTTGTGGTCATTTCCAGCAACATGTTTTTCAGTTATGCGTGAAGAATAACTCATTTCCCAATTAAAATACTATTTGGCATAAATCATTGTCTCTCACTCTGCAGGTCACTGGGCTCAGCAAGAGCTGCTGGGCTGGTTCACTCAGCCTTCCTGGGTGCCTCAGGGATGCTTTCAGAGAGCGGAGTGAGGCCAAGGAGGACCTTGTGTCTCTCAAAGGCCTTGGTTTGCCTGAACACTCTGTCCGTGCCATGCAGATAATCCAGCACTCCCAGGACTCCGTAGCACTGGCTGAACCTGGGAAACAGAGATAAACATCGGTGGAAAATTACTGAGGTTACCACACCTTTCCATTCCTTTGGGAGCCCTGTGACCTGTCTGTGTGATTTCTGCCCCTGTACCAGTCTCCTCAGCAGCTCAAATGAAGCCTGGGTGAAACTCACGCAGCTTCCCTCTTCAGTGCCTTCCTTATCCAGAAGAGATGGCACAGAGCAGTAGCTCTGTCTCTCCCAGGCAGCTCAGAGCTGCAGGAGCAGATGGATATTCGTAGTACCACATCCATGTGCTCCCAAGACCCGACTGCCCTGGAACACAGAAGGGTTGTGCTTCCAGCACAGACACTGCCCAGGGAGCATCCTGGATCTGTAGTGATCTGTGTCCTGGCCCGAGCTGAGCCTCAGAGAAAACGACTAGTAAGAACTGGCAACATGTTTTTGGTGCTGCCCAGTGTTTGGTGGCAAATGAACTGTGCCACAGTCTGGATCTGCAGGAGGGGCAGACTTGAAGAAGTGTCTGAATCTGGTACATATCTGGGAGATGGTAGCAATTTTTCTACTGCTCAGGTATTGTATCCCTGAACAACCTGCTATATTGCTCTCTTCAGCATGGGAGGGTTAATTATGATTGTCTGTGCAGGGTGTTACCTGGTCAGTGTTACTAATCCCAGTGAGTAGGAGAGGGACAGGCTTCCTGGATGTTTGTTTCACCTGTGCGACTTGTCCTTGCTCTGTCTTTAGATCACATGCAATGTCCTCTAAACTGCTAGGAAGAGCCTTGCAGAGAACTGTCCTTGACAGGGCTGGAAGTCCCTTGAAATCCTGATCTCTGTTCCACTGCTGTAAGAACTGACAACATTCAGCCTGCTGTCAGGTGAACTGAAGAGGAGCTGCTCTGCTTGTACACAAGTTGTGCAAACCCACTTGGAAAGGAACTCTGCCCATCAGCAGTGCCAGAGTGCAGGCAGGAGAGGAAGAAAGGGGAAGGGAACAGTGCCCAGACATACTTGAGGTGGTGGAAGTCGTGGAACTCTGGAGATGGCAGGAAAGGCAGGTGGTAGCCACAGTGTGAAATGCTTGTTGTTATGAGAGCGAGGGAGAACCATGCTGAGATTGAAACAATATGAGACCCCATGATCATTGGGCCAGTCATGACAGGTAGCATGTTGGAGAGCTGGAAATGAGAACAAAACCATCTCATTAATGGCTCCACAACTGGCAGACTCTCTTCAAGGACCTGAATTGTGTCACCTGGGTGATACATAACATTAACTGCATCCAAACAGCACAAAGGTAAGATCCCTCTGCAAACACCTTTATAAAGTTACATATTCATGCAAAAAATAATTACAGGGTTAACAGAGTTCTATTAACTGCAAACCATAGTCAGAGTCCAAGCTCCCTTGTTTAACTCAGACGTGAGACCAAACTTTGGGTGTGAGGGCAGTGTGATTCCAGTAAATCATCCTGGAGTCTGAGGTAGGAATTTCAGCTTGACCTTGGAATAGTGCTGAGGCTGCTCTTGGGAAACCTCACTGTAAAAGAGTATGGTCTGTGGACACACACAGTGATGTGATGATCTACATCACTTCACTGTGTCCTGCCCATGACACACAGATTCACAGAGCTGGTGCTGTGGCCCAGGACTAGTGTTAACAGGACATGGGACTTGTAAGTGGACTCTTTGGAAGGTGGGATGTGTTTTCAGAGAAGTCTCTGCTGGAGCAGTGCTGGGACACACTCCTGCAAACACTGATCCCAGCCACCAGCATGAAAATCCTGACAGTCTGAGTCTCCACAAAATAACCCAGACTTTTAAGTGTCACATCCTATGCCAAAACCACCAGTCCTCTCTCTGGGCTCAAGGGAGCCCATTTTAGTCAGTTCCTTATCCACTGGAGGCCTTTGGATCTGTGCTCTTAAAGCTACTGGAGTTCAGCACCAACAGGTTCTGCAACCTCCCTACGGCCAAGCTTCTTGGCAATGCAGCTCAGCATCCTCTTCCTAAGGAGAAAGCATCTAAGGGCACATTTCCTTCTCTTCTCTTACCACTCCTCCTAATCCCATGGAAATCACATTCCACACAGCAACTGGAGGGTAATTATGGGAGAATCCACTTACTATGTGTTCTACTGGGTGAGCATAAATGGAGACCACGCCGATGGGGGCTGTCCACTCGTGGTGCTTCTTGTGAATGTGCTTATACAGGACTGGGTGGTGAACAAGCCTAAGCAGAGAAAACACAGAAAGGCAGGTTTTGAGCTCTGCAGAAAAGAACACAGAGTAACAGAACACACAATTTATGCTGGGGCCTTGCTCATATTTCCTCTAACATAAAGATTTGAGAGCAGCTGGGAATAAGAGTGGAGGGCTCCTGGCTTCCCATGCTTCCTGTAGTACTGAGACTTCCCTCATCTGATGTGTCCACTGGCTGATAGTGTGATAACTTAGTCCAGATAAATCCCATAAAACAAAATCTGGGAGTACTGCTTCACGGAAGACTCACTTTGTATTTCCACTGTTTTGACTCTTCCAACTGGCAACTAATAGAGGTCAGAATTTTCAGTTCCTTGAGTCGTCTGTAAGAAATGACTTTTACCTTCTTTTTTGGGTGCATTTGTCTAAAAGGGAAACACATGTATTTCTGAGAATGCTGGGCTTGTTTCTGCATGGGCTTTGTCCTCTAGTGTTGATTTCAGTGCTTGGAAATCCTGCAGTTGGGAGCCAGACCCTGTTTCATAGGTGCTGTACAAGGGAACAGGACATCAGTCACTGATCTTCTGAACTTTTTTTTCTTTCACAATACTCAGTCTCACTCTTTTCAAAGAACACAGCTCTTGTGCAAAGCTGTCTGTTCTATTTCTTCCTTAGCTTCTAAGCTGTTCCACCTTTGTAATTTTACCAATTTTTGCTTAATCTAAGTATTGACAGCACCAAGGCCTCATGTTGTAAGGGTGAATTTCAGGACCTATAAGTTTTCCCCTATAAATACAAGATCAGTGAAAGAGGGGGACTAGGATTATTGCTGCTGTAGGAGATGAGTCTAAGCTTAAAGACGTGGAGGAAAATCAGAGTCCTGTTCCTGTGTTTGACTCACCTGTGTGTATAATAGAAGAGAATTTCCTCTATTATGGTGAAGACACTTAGCTCCACAAGAAACCACTGGAAAGTGGGTAATTCCTTGCTGAAGGTGTTGCCCCACCATTTCATGACGTGGAACATGGGCACAAGCATGGGCAAGGAGATAAGGAACTGATTAACCAGTGCTGTGTAGATGGCTTGGCACAGCTTCTTTGTGTCCACCTGCAAAAGAGAAGTCAGGATTTGAGGCAAAGTCAGAAGCAATGCAGCTTTAGTTGGAAGGATAAAAAGCATTAAGATTTACAGACAGTTAGTTTTGGGATCAGTTTTTTAAAAAGCTGTCAATCCAAATCTTATCAGTAGCCTGGTTCCAGGATCTGCCTTTCCCTCTGCAGTGGATATGCAAAACTTGGCTTGATCCTCCTGGAAGCCTACCTGGTTGGAAGAGAAATGCATAAGAGGTTCTTCTCCCCATTCCTGGCCTAAGAGACTGCAGGAAGTAGTTAGCCAGCAGAAGAGGCAGAGTGGGAAGTACTTACAGGATCATTCTTGCCCAGCTGAATGCGATAGCGAGTAATGAAAGTTGGCTTTCCTGTTACATCAGCCACCATAAGGATTCCATTGAAGCCCCAGAAAGCAAGTGCAGGCACCAATGCAGCCCCTGTGGCATGAGGAGAGAGCAGAGATGTGTGAATGATTTGAGAGCCGTGACTAAATCAGAAACAAAATACACTGGTAGAGTATCCAGAGGACCTTGCTGGGACCCAGCAGTGCTGAGACCTGCCCTGAGATGCTTTAAAATGGAATGTGGGTAAGTTCTGACATCCAGGTAAGACCTAAAGAATGGGGAGGAGGTTAGAGAGGACAAACATCTCATAGGTTGAAACTGGAGAAAACTGAGGCTGAGAAAACATTTCTCTGTTATGGGTTGCTCTTAAATACAAGTAGCATAAGGTTGAGTTGATTCCTAGAACCTTGCAGGGTCCCTATAAGTTCTGCTCACCAGCTGTTAATCACAGTTTTATAGGTGCTACAGCAACAGTAAAATACACTAATGTTACATAAATTTTTAGGAATTAGTTCTACAGAGTCATTCACTTCTCACAGGAGCAAAGCATTTTCACAGGGAAGCCATTTCAACAGCAGCAAAAAGATCAGATTTTTAGGGAGTCTAGTGGTGGCCCCATCCAAAGCCAGAACAGGTACACCACATAAGCTGTCTCTGGCTTAGCCAGATCCTCTCTTAATCCTTAGGAGGATTAGCAAGTTTGGGAAGGCAGGTCCAGGTCCCCTTTTTACATGTAATACATTGATAGTTTCTCCTACAGAGGAGCATTGCTAAAACTCACCATGGAAGAAGATTGTCCACTCATCTCCCTCAAAGAAGTTGTAGAACTTCAGCCACGTTGTTTGAAAGAAATTGCCTAAAGTTACATTCTGCATAAACCTGTGGAAATAAGGATTCTTGTTTGCCCATCTTCTTGTCATCCCCTTTTACTCCATTTGCACAGAAAAGTTTGCCCTCAAGCCACTTTGTTTGAACAGTCTTACCAAGAAACAGAGTTTGCTAAGGCAGTGAACATGAGCAGGCCTGTACTGAAGACGTAGGCACTGATCTTCAAGGCATCCCAGAGCTTCTCCTCCTGTGAGAAGAAACAAGAGTAAGCATGTGCTGCTGAGTCCTGACCTGGCATTTCTGGTATTTGCAATAGTAAAGGCAGTCCTGTGATGGCCTGTTTTGTTTCACACACACTCTGAAGAACACAGTAACAAAGCTGTTATGGGATATTGTGTGTAATTGAGGGGGGAGTACACACACTCATCTGCCATGCTTACAGACACCTGACGTGTCACTGATGTGGAATTTCTCTGGGATAACCAAAGGGAGAGAAAGAACCACTGATTTTTCCTGCTCTGTTTTTATTTGGCATGCTGCTCTGTACCTGGATGGCTGCAATACAAGAGGATTCTGGAGAACTCAGAGCAGTGGCAAAGAACACTTGGGGGTAAGGAATGGTGCTCCACTTCAGCACCTCCCTCCTTCAGCATTTTCTCCCTCTCAGGATGGAGTATGCTTTCTCCCCACAGCAGTCAAGAACTGTTGTGCTCAGATGACCTGGTTAACAGCTCCAGTTAATCCAGAACCCCTCCTCTCAACACTCCTCCTTGCTTTGAAGACCCATGGTGAAAACCATTGCTCATGTGCCAAGGAACTTGCTTTTTCCCCCCAAGTATAAGCGCGCTTTAACACCTTTCCTTGCACAATTTACTTTGCTGGGCCTTTAGGCCATCACAGATTCAACTCAGCTCTAGTGCTGACAGTACAACCTGGCCAGCAGGTATCATGTGCCATCTGTACAGAACTGCTGCACATCAACAGGGAACTAAAACACTCAGCTTCTCACAAGTACAAAGCTCTCTAAATTCCTACTTTCAGTCACAGAAACATTATCTTCCGAAGAAATATTCCTGTGTACAGCATGAGGGCAGCTGTAATTTTAGTAGGACCTTTAATCAAGGTAAGGATTTTAACTGTACAGAGCAAGTGCAAGACTCAGAAAATTACCAGTGAGACCTCTTGATTATAGGAAAAAGTATACTCAAAAAGCAGCACTCAGTATATCTGAATATTTAAATATTCAAACCCAAGTTGTTTAGCAAATATGTGACAAACTTATAATTAATGACCTGCCTTTAAAAGTAGCCATGTTGGAATTGGTTCTGGAGTTCAGCAATCTTAGTTTGGGTTTTCCTGAGAGAACATGAATTATATTTATCTGCAGGACTTTTTTCTAAAATAATGTTATATAATAACCAGCTACTGTCTTCTTCATTCCTCTGTCCTTCCTGTTTTTTAACTGTGGTGTTGTGTTGCACAAACAGTCTGAAGTAGAAATCGTATGATTCATAGCTGCTGTCCTGTTTGTCTCCTATCAAAGAGGACAAAGAAGAGGCAGCTCACTGAGAAACACTCAATGCAGGTGGTTTAGGGTAATGCAATATAAAGCACTCCTCTTTACATGGCTTTCAGAGTCTGTAACACCTACAGAACATTAAATGTGGCCCAGAACCTGTCAGCAGTATTTGTCTGTTCCACAACAGAACTTTGCTCATTAGCACTGAAACATTCCTTATTAAAATAAACAAACAACTATTTCCTCTTATCAACCTTTTTTTTTTTTTTTTTTAATGGAGTGAGCAACTAGCAAGGAATTAATTGCCAGGACTTTTGCCCTACAGCTTCATGTTTGTGAACTCCTACAGGTTTATATCAGAGCAATGCAATTAGTTGCCAGTGTTATCACTGGGTGAACTGAACTGCAAAGGCAAGGCTGGCAAAAGCCTCTGCTCCAGCTTCAGATAGTGCCCACTGGATCCTGGGCTGCAAATTTGCTCTCTTAGCAATTTCATACTTCCAGCTGCATCCATGTTATGCTGAGGTAATACTTTCTTAATCTTTAGACCCTGGAATATCACCCACATATTCTTAAAAAAAAAAAAAAAGTTACAAAAGCTATAAAAAGCTTTGAGCTTTTTAACAGACTTGTATCCTATAAAATCCTTTTTCTCCTTGGATGAAGAAAGAACATACCAAACAAAAATTCTGATGTCTTACACGTCAAAATTTTTAGTTAGACCAAGTAAGATTTCACATGCTTTAGCATCCACCAGCTGAAGAACTCAGAGGAGTTTCAAAAATTAGTAACTCCTCATACTCAACAGACACTGGCATGTCCTGCCTTGAGTCAGGACAGAGAGAGCTCAGCTCAGCACTTCAGCTATTTTAAAATCCCTTTGGTTAGAAACTATTTTGTTTTGAGGCTGTGCTTTTATTGCATGTGATTAAGTGATTATGTGAGTGAATCCCACACTGTAATTGCATGAGCTGTAGAAGTAAAGGTTACATATAAAAAAAACCTAGTTCATCAAGTCCAAGTGCTTAACACCCTGTTTGTCTTCATGCCAATAGCTCCAGCAGAGTAGTTTTCAAACTAATTCATGGATTGCTTGAGTTCTTGCCCTTAGAGGGCTTGGAGAAGTTGGCAAATTCCCTAAGTGCAGAACAGCGTTGATGCTGCCAGGGTAAAGAGACTGGGGCACACCAACTGGGAAACACAGTGTTTGGCAGGACCACTTCGAGGGCTGGGCCCAGTGAAGTGGCCCAGCTCCTGGTTATGGGGGAGCAAAGGTAACAGGCCCTTCCTCACTTGCTGCTGTAGCTGCAGTCTACTGGAAGGAAAGAAGGCAGGGGAAATGTTGCTGCGGTGATAAGACATGGGCTCCTAATTGTGCTAAGTGATCACAACGAGGATGTGTCTGTCACTTCTCTTAGATGACAATTCAACACATCGAGCCTTCCAAAGCATATGATAATACTTGCTTTACCTGCTTCTGCTGCTGAGCCATGGTGGAGTATTCAGAGTCTGTTTTCATCTGAAAGAAAAGGTGATCCAAGTAAGTGAACTTTGTACAGCTGGAATGTGAAAGAATACACTGCTGACAACAGCAAACTCTCTCAACTTCCAGTCACTTGCAAAAGTGTAAAATATTTGTTCTCTGTGCCTTGTCCTGTTCTGCTCCATCCTTCATGTTGACCATCGAGCAAAACTGAGCTCTTGAGAAGAAAAATGCCTTTACTGCCTGAGGACAATGAAGAAAAATGGGAAAATAGTCAAACCCAAAGCTTTTGATTGTGGCACTGGTTTGTTGTGGCACAGCTGCTTCTCTTGATCTGGCCCAGGAATACACTGCACCCAGGAGCAACTCCAGCCCTTCTCAGGCTGTAAGGAAATGATGATGTGGGGCACGTGTTCTTCAATAATGATAATGTACAACTATCAGAGATGAAAACAAAAATCCAACTACAACAAAATGAGCTTATGTCATACAGAATTAACACAGCAGAGTTCCACACAGCCTTCACTCAGGTGGCAGGTGAACTCTTAAGTTAGAGCTTAAGAACACGGTAAGTGAGAAAATCATCTTTGCTTCAAGTCTCGCTATGGTCAATTAGAAGGTTAAAATCCTAAAGGGACATGTGACCACCTTGTAATAAATCTCTCTGCATTTCGCTCTGGCTTGACCAATTGTTGATGGTTTTCTTAAGAAAAATTAAAAAATAAATCAGACCCAAGGTTTAAGATGCTGCTGGCCACAGCCATGAAGGGTTCCCTATTTCAGGCCATATTCTGCCTGTCCTAGGGATTATTGTGTAGCTGTTTTTATACTGCTGTTCTCTTACCATCAAATATAATTAGCAAAAGTTAACAAAACATTCCTTAATGTTTTCTTGGCTTCACATGATCTTTAAGAAAAAACACACAAGTTCTAATAATACAACAGTCAGATTACTGAGGATTGTGGAATTTAATCCATCTTGCTTTTCATACTCAGCAGAATATTCAAGCATAGGCAAAATGTGTTACCGAAGGTACAAAGGAAAGCACAGACAAGGTTCAAAGGCATGTGACAAAGGTACAAACAGTTGGAAAATTACTCATTAGGAAGATGATACTCTATTACCTTTATGAAGGAGGAGGGAAGCCTCTTAGGAGTACTCTTCTTGTAGTGTTTCAGAAAGGAGGAATGAACTGCAAAAAAGAAGCCCCTGTAGTAGCCAGGAGGTTATAGTTTACCTTTGAAATTGCAGCCTTCTTCATTCTTACAAATACAACTCTATTTATTTACAGGTGTTTCCAGCTCTGTTTCTCTACATTACATATTAGTATGCAGGTTAAAAAGCAGAAGACAGAAAAATTAGATGCCTACTTCCTGCTTACTAATGGACAGAAAAGGACAAGGACTGCCCATCACAGACTGCAGCAGAAGAAACTGATATTAAATAGTTCTGGGAAGGCAAAAAGAAAAATCAGGCAAAAAGCCATCTGAAACCTGAAACCATGAGCTCAACTCCCAATCCCCTATTTCAACACTGGGGTTGGATGTACTCCTATGGGAAATTCTACCACTTGGTTACAGTCTTAAAAAAAAACACCAAAACAAACCCAAGTTGACTTTGTCTCCCTTGGCCAAAAAAGGTAGTGTGAGAGGTGCCCCAAGGTGCTATTGCTTAAAATGAGAATGTGTTGGGGAACTTGCACTGTTTCAGGGCTCCATGACTTTCCCCACACATAGAGCTCCTCACTTCCGGACTTTGTGGGCTACCAGAGCCAATCCTCTTCTCCTCTGATATACTGTTTGCCAACCACAACTTCATTGACAAAATACAGTTGGACTCTAAGATACTTGATGAAGAATACCCATAAGAAGTAGTCATAAATAACCTGCTGGCCTGAATACAACAGCAGGAATAACTTGCTATGGAATAAATTTAAATTGATCTTATCATAGTCTTCAAAAGACCTATCCCATCTGTTACGTAACATGCACTATATGCCCATCTTGTCACACAGGTCGTCTCAGGGCAGGTGTGCCCACCGTCCCCAAGAAAACACTACTAATGCTTGAAATATGCCAAGCTTGAATAATCCACTCCTTTTTGAGGCTTTGCTCCATTCCAGCTTTCTTAACAGGTTGTTCAGGGCCATGAACACTTTAGCATGGAGATTCCACAGCTTCTCTGGGAAATCTGTTCCAGTATTTGACAACCTTCATTGTAATTTTTTTCCCCCCAGAATTGTCCTTGTTATAACTCCTGTTATTTGCCCTTTGCCCATGCACATCCCTATCTTTACAACCACCCAGTAGGGGGCTGAAAACCGTAATGTGCAACACTTATGAATGTGCAAAATGCAATATGCAACCTCTATTAAGCCATATTTTAGGATGAAACTTTACATTATTTACATTAAACCAAGATAAATTTGGATGGATTAGGTTTTCCCCAACAATTAATTACCTACTCTTTTTATTGCTGGATAATGTCTCTCCTGATTCAGAATACACCAAATACATTAAAAAACCATTCATGTAACTATGGTTGTTTCAGCAAACAAAAGTCATTCAAATGCTTGGCACCACTCTGATGTTGGCATGTTTTACAGCCCTGAATCAACCAGTGAAGCTCTCAGCAGCCTGCAGCTATTTCTAAACATCAGCTAGAAATAGTGCTCAGTAAGAAAAAAAAAAGTTCCTTTCCAGTTATTTCAAATTAGTTAACACAAAATTTGATCCAAACCAAATTCTCAACCCTAAAGCAAAAGCAATTGCTTTCCCAGTGTCTTGACATTAAAGGGGAAACATACACTAGTCAAAACAGAATTCTAATACAATAAAATTATTTCCATATATAACTTCATTTGCCCAAGAAGTGTTCATTGTCACAGATGTACTTTCAGTGAATTTCCCACTTGAGATACTAGAAAAGGTTAGTTTGTCTAAGTCATGTTTTACTATGCTCAATATAACCTGAAAAGAACTGCCATAATTTTTACATTTGTTTAATGCACATCATTATTTACGCCCCATCTCTGTTGTCCCCTTACATTTCTGGGGCCCAGACAGCCTCCAGCAGAGGCACCACAGGTGCCCTTCTGCCTGAACTGCACTCATTGCACTGCATCCTTGTGACAGCAGCCAGGCAGTCCTGCACAGTGGAGTAAAAAGTGCATCTTCTGTGATGCACTGCCTGCCCACCTTGGTACTCGTCTGCCCTCCTGCTTGAACCTTCCTTTGTAAGCCTTACTTCCCTGGGATCAACCTTTCAGTACACAGACAGTGGCAAACTGCTCCTGGGAGGAAAAAGGCTGCAACTACCCGTGAAAGTACAGATAGAAACACAACATATAGAAACAAAAACGTAGGAACACTTACCTGGTCACCTGAGAAGCTGCATATCCACCAAGCTATGTGGACAGACACAGTACTAGACGTTGTGTTGGATGTCCTGCATCGATCTGAGGGCAACCACCGTTCCTAGAAAAGCTTACAATGAATTTCACACAGACACATGACATTGCCTTTTAATGATTTCCTCAAAGTTTCTATCATATCTTTTCAAGTTACTACACCCTTGAACTCTGGCTGCTCATTCTTTGCTCACCTCCTGCTGATGGTAGCTCAGGAGAGGTCCTTTGTGGCTATTCAGAGCCCAGAGTTCAACTCCTCACCTCTCACTACTGCTGTGGAAACTTTATGAGGGTTTAGGCAAAGGCACCGGGGGTGTGTTTCCAAGCAGGAGCTGGCTGTCCCCTCCCAGACAAGTCATGTGAACCCAGTGCCATGTCACTGTTAGTGCTGGCAGTGTTCCTCCTGTCTGTGTGCTGTTGCTCAGTTCAGCATGTGGAATACATCTCTGCAGGTAAGAGTTTTTCATCAAGAGTTCATCGTTGTACCTGACAATAAAAATGCCACCAACATCCTAAAAGGTAAGTAGTTTTTTATAATTCAGTAACTCATGTTTTGAGCACAAAATAGCTAGAGTGAGTGCAACTGAATGGGTCAAAGGTGTATTTGTTAGAAGCAATAAAGGTTACTGTGGAATTTGGCAAAAAACCAGCAGTTTTCATTCTGTTGTACTAAGTCTATAAATTACACCAACACTGTGTCACTACACAGTGTCCTCAGCCAGTTACAGGCATGGCTTCCATGAGGAAGGAGAAGATGCATACAGGTTAGAACATGCCTGGCTTTAGTTGTCTTTAGATATGATGTTTGCATAGCATAAAGTCTGTAATTATGGTATTGCAGAGAGCCAGATGTAATTTACAGTGGTATTGGTCTTTATTATGCAAATGTGGCTCCAATCTGTTACTTACCCAATATACAGTGCCTTGTTCCAAACTAAGCTCTGAGAACCCGAGGGTGTTACTATCTTAACGTTCCAGACTTATTTTTCCACATGAGGAAAACCAAGGAGTATCAACTCTGCCTCACAGTTTGCCTTCACAGGTGAAGCAACACTCACTCCTTTGGTAAGCAACATTTATGCCAGCAGAGCTGAAGCTGCAGAGACGGCTGCAAGCCTGACTAGGATTTAACACTTTCTCTTAACTAATTCCAACTATTCCCCAGTAGAAAAAGAATTTTTAATTCTTAGTACTGCTACTAATTGCTATTTATCACACACAGCAGACTCAACACGGAGGGATGTGATTCCTTCAAATTATGTACTCACGTGCAGAGGAGGAAGTGGAAATGGGCATTTCAAGGGGGGAGTGTCATATGGATGATGTCCTGAGCTGATCTTTCTTTGGATTTGAGATTGCAGTGGGAGGACTGTTCATCCAACTGCCAAAAGTAACTGATAAGACAGTGAATTTTACAGACCTCAGTGTTTCTTTTTAACCACTCTTCAATTCCAACATGGGTGATCTCTGAAATATTCCTACCCATAGAACAGACAGCTCAGCGCATTAGGGATGTGACAGGATGTAAATGTCATTAGCCTTCTGCTGCAACTTGTGTCTAGCACATGCTGTCACTAATCAGCTGCTTCTCTGCTGGCTGCCCAGTGTCCTGCACTGGTGTCTTCACCACAGACACTCCAAGGCTGGTGCAATCTTTGCTGAGGAATGCAAGAAGTCTTATTTCTTCCCAGCAGAAAAGCTTTTTGTTTAGATACTTAATACCTTTGATCACTCTCCAGCTTTTAATAGTCATGGGTTGTTTCACTGTTTGAAAAGATTATCAGGAGAAAATCTCTGAAGCATCTTTTTGGCTTGTACAAGTCCACAGATAGCTCCTCTAAGGCTGAAGAGGAATCTGACCTTGGCACACCTATTCCCTAAATCCCTGCATTCTGAACCAGATTTGTAACCATCTCCCAGGGCACACATGGCCACCACCTAGTACTCCAGTGGTGGTTTTGGAAGCATCTGTGGAACCCACAGAAGGGTTAGGAAGATGCAAATTCACCTTTTAGGATTTCCATAAGTAGTGTTTCTCCTCACTTGTGGTGCTGTGACCAAGCTCTAAAGAAAAGGAACAACTGTTTCTGCAGGGTACGATCCAGGACACGCAGCTCCAGATGCCCTGTGTGAAAATGTTGAGCTTTATTCCACCATATAATGTAGTTCTACATACAGAAACTAGTTCTTTTACTCTGGCCTTAACCAGAGAGAGGGTGTGAGGACTCTTTGGAATGCTGGACCTGCAGGCAAGCTTGGTAACTTCCAAGTACAAAAACAACGGGACTTTTTTAAAGAGGAAGGGGCCTTTTCCAACTATTATTAGCCATGATCAAAATCAGCCATACTTGGAAAATCACATTCTGATCTCCTCGAGCAAAATACATCTCCAACTGTCCTGACCAGTACTTGCAAAAATCTTCGCACAGCTTTTTTCACAGGTGAATTTTTCAACACTGAATGTAATTTATTACAGGTTATTACTGTCTGCAACACATTTTTGTGCGAATACCAAGGCACAGGTATTTACAATGTCCTGAGAAGGTGTGTGCTCTCCTTCACCCTGGATTCAATGTATCTTCAACCACTGGGTTTATGAGCAAGAAAAATTATATATATATATATATTTAACTCTGAACTCTTTAGGGAAATAAAAACTCTAACCTTATATTTACAGAGTGCTGTAATCCAACCTGCTGAATTCACCTGATAAGAACATGTTTTCTTGCATGAAATCCCAAACTCAAGTGATCATGGGAAGAAAGGTGATTACTTTCTGCCAATGTAGCATATTGCATAACAGATAAGATACACAATGCCAAAGACTGCAAAGCTAAGGCAAAATGATAACTCATAAATTTTGAATCAAAGTAACATGAAATAACAGGATGTCACAAGATGCTAACAGCAGCAGGGTCACTTGACATAGAGCAGCACTCAAAGAAAACTCTTCTTTCCTAATGTTACGTTTCTGTTAAGGGTGGAACATTAAAACTGAGACACTGAACTATGTCTGAAGTGGGAAAGATATCAAGACTTATTTTTCCAGAGGCTTTGATCAAAATAGGTGGGGGAGTAGCTGAGACTCAGTAAGAGGAAAGACTCCCAAGGGGTGGGCAGTTAACCCAGTACCAGAACGTATATATATGTATATACACACACAGACACGTATTTTTTAAGAGATGCCACTCTAACCAGAAGGCAGGCAGTCTAAAGGAAATACTATGAAAGCTTAATTAGTAGACAAGCTTCCAAATAAATCGCCTATCTGCTAACAGCATCAGCCAGCAAAGCGAGTGTTGGGGGCCGTGTCCCACAAGCAGTGACCTTACGCTGCTTCACCACATACAGCTTTCTGTCGTGAACGTAATTTAAATTCCATTCTTGAACCAGCAGAAGCCAGACTAGAAGTCTGCAACTGTAGCAGGGGCTTTAAGACTTTAAGTCTTAAAGGTTAAGACTTTAAGGTTAAGTCTAAGGCTTTAAGACTTCTACGTGCAGGAAGAAGCAGAACTTCCTCAACTACTGAGCTTGACACGCACGACACCGCAGGAGCAACACGCGCTGGAACAGCGTTGGTTTGCACTCCGAGCCTTGGAAAACAACCCCTCACCCACTGCCCGCCCCTTCCCGCACGGCCTGGCAGCCCGGGCGGGCCCGGCCCTGACCCCGACGCGGCCACCCCGGGCGGGCNGGGGGGAGACGGGACGGGGGAGCGCAAACACTGCCCCCAGTCAGCGCTGCGCGCATGCGCCGTACGGGCGGCGCGGCCGCGCGCCGCAACGAACCGCTCTCCCCCGCCCCCGACACGCGCGGTTCGCGACCTCTCGCGAGAGGCGGGTCCGCGAGACCCGGAAGCTCCGCGGCGGGGCCGCATCGGGAGACATCGCGGCTGCGCGGGCGGAGAGCGGCGCGTCCGGCACGGCCGGG
>VXAU01005824.1:15478-239358 GCA_013399695.1 Formicarius rufipectus | reverse complement strand
GGGCGGGCCCGGCCCTGACCCCGACGCGGCCACCCCGGGCGGGCCCGGCGCTGACCCCGACGCGGCCACCCCCTCACCTCCCCTGCGGTGAGGGAGGGGCGGCGCGGCTCCTCCCGGGGACGCTGTGCCCGGGGCCGGGGCGCTAGGGATCCCCATGCTGGGAGCCCGCCCGGCGCCGGCGGCCGCTATGGCGCCTGTCCCCTCAGGGAGCGGAGGCGCCCCCACGCCCTCCCCCGCCTCCCGTGGGCATTGGTCGCGCCCGTAGCGCGCAGAGCCGGCGGCCCGGGCGAGCCCATCTGCGGCACTGCGGGAGGGGGGAGACGGGACGGGGGAGCGCAAACACTGCCCCCAGTCAGCGCTGCGCGCATGCGCCGTACGGGCGGCGCGGCCNGCGGGGGCAGCGGGGGCAATGGGAACTGCGGGGACCAGGGGGACGACGGGGGCACCGGAGGGAACGGGGGCTGCGGAGGCACAGCGGGAAGGGGGGACACCGGGGCACCCCGGGGGTGGCAGGCTCGCGAGTGGGGTCTGAGGGGGCCTCGCTGCGCTCGGGCCCTCCGGGGGCTCTCGGGCTACCTCCCCCGTTCACGGCCTGGGGAGGGTGTTGCGGGAAAGGAGCAGGGGCTCGGGGCTTGTCCTGAGGGTTTAGGCTGGAATAGCTCTCCCCGGAGCGCACCGGAGGATCTCGGCATCACAGGAGGGCTCAGATTGGAAGAGAACACTCCGGGTCATCTGGTGCAACGTCCCTGCCCAGGCAGAGTCGTCCCGGAGCACATGGCACGGTTCTGGAATGTCCCCGGTGAGGGGCACTCCACAGCCTCTCTGGGCAGGCTGTTCCAGGGCTCGGTCACTGCACAGGAAGGTTCTTTCTCCTGTTCAGGTGGAGCTTCCTGTGCATTAGTTTGTGCCTGTTGTCACTTGTGCAGAGCCTGGCTCCAGCCTCTTGACATTCCTCCTTCAGACATCCATACACAGACATCCATGCACACAGGATGAGTGTCCTGACACGTTCTCTTACTGTCTTTAAAAGCTCTTTATCACAGAATGGTTTAGGTTTGAAGGGAACTTAAAGATCATGTCGGGCACCTTCCACTGGGCCAGGTTGCTCAGAGCTCCATCTGGCACTGAACACTTCCAGAGACAGGGCAGTAGCTGAGGGTTAAATATGAGGATTCTCTGCTGTACCTCTTGCGCCTGAAGTTTCAGAGCTTATGCCAGGAGAAGAAATAAAACAGGATAATGATTCTTTGCATAAATACTTGGTCTATTAATTGTGCTTTTGTAACCTCACCAGATAGTCTAGATTTCATTCAGCATGATTACAGAAAGTGATGAAGGCAAGAAAAAAATGGGTATAAACTTTAAATGGGTTATTTGAAGCTGGAGATAGAAGTGTGACTGACTCCTACAGAGCATTCATTCACATGTGACTCTTTCCTCATTTAAAGCATTATTTATGTATCTCTTTAACACAGCACACTGCTAAGGTTGCACAGCTTGTGATCCTGAACAGTGGTCTGAGTTCAGCACCAGCTGCTTTCCTGTGCTGCAAGATGCCAGCAGCTCTTGCAGAGAACAGTCAGGTTATCTGTGAAGTATGGGCCAACAACCTGGAGGAAGAGATGAGGAAGATTCGGGAGATTGTTCTGAGTTACAGCTACATTGCCATGGTAAGTGTTTTATACTTGACCTAATTGCCTTATCAAGGGATTTTTAGGGGTAGGAAGTTCATTCTTGAGTAAGAAACGATTTCTCAGTTTGGCTGTGGAAGATGCCATGGGACTGTTGGTCTAAAGGCCTGACATCTAGTCAACTGGGCTGCCTCCAGCTCCTTTTTAATGAGGGCTGATGTTGAAGAAATGCATTCTGGCTGTAGATAAGGCAGTGTGTTCAGAAAGCTTTGTTTAAGAAGACCAGAATCTCCCTCTGCTCTTACAAGACTGTATGTTCTTGGCAGCATCCAGTGAGCTACATAAAGAACTGGTTTTAGTTTTGGATACTGTAAGGTCTGCCAACTTTGCTTAGGAACACGAAACCTCAGGGGAGGAAAAGTCCTTAATAAAAGTGTGGCATAAAGACTGGTGCCCCTGCAGAATGTGAAGGATTTTGGTGTCAAACAGTTGTGGCAGTGAATATGATTTCTCCTTACCATATGTGAGTAGGAAATTAGCTCTTTTGCTTCTTTTCCATCTCACTGAAAGTGTGCTCAGGACCTGTTTTAGTGGTTATGCTGTAAGAGTGGACACAAAAACATCTTTGGCAAGGGAGAGATTCTCTCAGATGCACAGCATCTTGTGAAAGATTTTGGATATAATCAGTAGAAGCCACATGACCTAATCTGAGAGTAAAAGTAATACAGCAGTTTGGTTTTCAGCAAAGATTGCACACAATCACTGGCCAAATAAAATAGTTTTCATCTAGTATGTGGGGTTTTTTTATCTAGTGGATGGTTGCTGTTGTTAAGGTCTGTTTTAATTGACAGTAGTTTTTGTTACTGTGGGTGCTTGCTGTTCCTCAGAAACAGTGAAGGTTTTCACTGTCTGGACTATCAAATGAAGATGGTCAGAGTGCTAAATCTAAGAACATGAAAGAACACTGAATAAATAACCCCCCCCCCAATTTTAGTAGGTTTAGGGAAAATGAGAGTGTTGTGAGAGAGAGATGTTTAGATTGTACATTAATGCCTGTTGGATGGCTTTGTAGCATTTTTGATATGGAATGAAATGAAACTACAAGAAAGGATACATGTAATAAATTAACGGATGTGATTGTTTTTTAATTGTGTAGGGTTTTTTACTGTCTGATTTGTAGCAGTTTAAAAGCTGTATGAACATGGAAAAGGAAGGGGATTAAAAAGGTGATTTTTACAGAACAATTCACCAGAATGCAGTGCTGAGACCTGCAAGTGTGGAACCAAATAAGCTCCTCGGAGGGAGATAAAAATGACTTCTGACAGAGACCATGGTAAAACAAAACTTGCCCTTCCCTCCTAGGACACAGAGTTCCCTGGAGTTGTGGTCAGGCCCATTGGGGAGTTCCGGAGTTCCATAGACTATCAGTACCAGCTCCTTCGGTGTAACGTGGACCTGCTGAAGATTATCCAGCTGGGCCTGACTTTCACAAATGAGAAGGGGGAATATCCTTCTGGCATCAACACCTGGCAGTTTAACTTCAAATTCAACCTCACGTGAGTCTCTTGAGCTGGGGAATAATGTGCTGTTCTCTTCTGCTGTGGATATATTTTCCTTGGGCAAATGTTGGTGTCAGTGTGTTCATAATTGCTGGCTGACTCCAGTAAGAATTCAGGTCCTAATACAGATTATGTGGGAACTTATTTTGGCATGCTAAGAGTTAACAGTGTTTCTGGAAGTCAAAGCCATCTAAGATCCTTATTACCCTTTATCTTGATTATTTTGTGTGTCTTTTTTTCTGGAACAATGTTATAATCTGAAACTTTTTTTATTTTATATATATATATATATATATATACACACACAGAGTCCATCTCTTTCTCCTGAAAATAAATGGATGTGCTGTTTTCATCTAAAAGGAAAAGATCTGTTTACAGACCCATGCTGAAATGTACACTGGGATCTAAAAACATGTTGCTGTCATCATCACACCTGTTGGGGAGAATGAATACTGTTAAATGGAGTGTGGCAGTTCTTGTCTCCTCCATTCTGCAATATCCTGGGTTGCAGCTGAAACAAGTTTCATTATCCCTTCCCCTGTAATTATAAAGAGAAATTCAGCATAATTTTCACTAGAGCTGCCTGGAAAGAAAGAAGGGGTTTATCTGGCAAAAGCACACATTTATAGGAAATCAATCAGTATTTTTATGAAGCTTGTCATTGGAAAGCATTACAAAAATTCATGGTTATTACATGCATTGCATACAGTTCTTGAACCCAACAGTTGTACTATTTATTCTACAAATTTGTGAGCCTATTAAAAATACTGAAATCAGAGTGAAGGGGTTTTCACAATGTGTTCACTTCATTTGACTGAGTTATCATAATGATGGGAACTTTGCTCCATGTTATCATGTCATTTCCTCCCTCTCAAATGAGGCAAACCAGTGAAGAAGTCAGGTTCCTGTTCAGCTCTCTGCCGAGCACACCATCACTCATCCTGTCCTCCTTCCTCAGTCAAGGATGATTCAATTTTGTATACTTCCAGAGATGGAAGAGGAGGTGATGATCAGGTGGTACATGCTGTGAAGTGAAAACGAAAAACGTAGACAGGAATGATGTTTGATGCTTCAGAGTTGCACGTCTTCCTATTTAGGAAAACTGCCCTTTTCTCTTGGCCCTCCTCTGTGGTGCTTCCCTTTGCCTTGCAGAAGTGACATTTTTCAAAACTCAGTTTGAGTTCTGTGGAGGTGGAATCTTTGGAATTTGCACTAGCAACAGAATTGTTAACTACTCAGGATCACAGAGCAGCTTGTTACAGATGTAGGAGCCTGTGGTAGGGGTGTTAAAGTTGAATCAGTTTGAACTTTTTAGAGACAAATGTGGAACCCAGAAGTATCTTACTGATCAGTCCAATTCTTGAAATACAGTGTAGGGGGATTTTTCTGAAATGAACTTCATTGGCATCACCTTGAGTGCACACCTGCTTTCTTTACTTCAGGGAGGACATGTACTCTCAGGATTCCATAGACCTCCTTGCCAGCTCTGGGCTGCAGTTCCAGAAGCATGAACAAGAAGGGATTGATACCCTGCATTTTGCTGAGTTGCTGATGACATCTGGGGTCGTCCTCAGTGACAGTGTGAAATGGCTCTCCTTCCACAGGTGGGTCTGAGGTTATCACTGTCAAATCTCTTCCTGATTCCCTGCTTTTTTTCCATGGAGTTTGACACAGATATTAAGGAGAAAAATTAGCAGTCCTGCAGTTCTTAAAATAAGCTTAAAGATACAAAGGCCAAGTTTAAGAAGTAAGGACACCTGTGACTTCAGGGTCTGAATTTCACATATGTGTTGCTCGCAGATCCTCTTGCTGTTACAGTCTCTCCCTATGGAAGAAGTTACTAACAATTTGAAGTGTGATTTCTGCACTTAGTAAATGCATTGTAAAGTAAGGATTTGTTTTCTTTTTCCTTACAATAATGTTGGTGGTGCTCTGAGCTTCCATCTTGTGTTTACATAGATGTGTGGTTAACATCTGTGTGGTTAAGATGTGTTTTCCTGTAGAATTTCTTTCAACTTGATTACAAAGCCTTTGGTCCTTGATGCTGTCACAAGTGAAAGGACCTGCCACCACCTCTTTCACCCTCAACAGATACTTGCAGGCTTTCCTGATTTTCTGTACTGCCCATAGCTACAGAAATGGAGAGCGTTGGAAAGAAATGGATGTTCTTTCCAATGGCTTAGCAGTTCCACAAGAGGTTAGTGGAGTCTCTCAAGGTGGATTCCAAAGCTCTACATTGACATGAGTTCTGGCTCTGACCCAGAGGACTTTTATGAATGTCAAAAATTGTTAAGGCTTGAAAGGTACAGCAAATAAACTTCCATTGAAAAATTAGATACTGGTACTGACTGAGTTATAGGTGCTGCCTGCTTATCTGTTTTCTGTATGTTTTTTTTTTCAGTGGTTATGATTTTGGCTACATGGTGAAGTTGTTGACAGATTCCAGGTTACCAGAAGAGGAACATGAATTTTTCCATATCTTGAACCTTTTCTTCCCATCTATCTATGATGTGAAGTACTTAATGAGAAGCTGCAAAAACCTCAAGGTACTTGTATCTCCCTGGTGAGCAAGTGATGGGCATCCACACTCAGTGTACAGGGTGCCAAGTGACAGAACTGCTGCTGTGTTGTGTTAGAACTGGAACTTTTAGTGACACAGAGGCACCTGTGACACAGCTTGCATCTAATGAATACTGCCCTCCCCAGTTTGAGATTTATCAGTATGTTTATAATAAAGGGGACATTCCCATAACCTTCTGGTTTGTGTATCAGAGGCTAATAATAATTCAGCTTATTTATCTTTCCTATGCAAGGATATTTCCTTTACATGGACTACTGCATGACTTCATTAGTAAATCAATTAGTAGATGCTCAGAGGGTTGAAAGTACTTTATCTATTGAATCACAGCCTTGTTTGAGTAAAGGGAGGGCAGAGGTCCAACTTGTGTAACTGTGAATGTACCCACAGTCATCTCAAGTATCTGCAGCAGGAAAGGAAGGCACCTAAATTTGAGAAGTTATGCACTCTTGAACGGTATTTCCCAGTGCTCCACTCCCAGCTGGTGTGTGAGTCCTGCTGGAATCTGCATCCATTCATCCTGTTCAGTGTTTGCCCTCATGTCTTTGAGAAGTGTGGCAATTTTGGCAAGAGATGGATCTTCTAACATAAAACCTGTTCTGTTTTCTTTGCAGGGTGGCCTTCAGGAAGTAGCAGATCAGCTGGATTTGCAACGAATAGGACGACAACACCAGGCAGGATCAGACTCTCTCCTCACAGGAATGGCGTTCTTCAGAATGAAAGAGGTAACTGCAGTGTCCTCCTTTCTCCAGTTCCTGTCCATAAATGCCAACATGTACAATGTATTGTTTGTTTTGGATTTTTTTTAACTGTTGTTGCCATCACACTTCAGACTGTAGTAGGAGCTGTTGATATTGGTGTAGACTTGTTCTGTTTCCTCCTCTTCCATGTGCTTATTTTAATTCGCACACTGCATCTCAGAGGTGGCGAATTTCAGATTAGCTGTTTAATTAACATAGGATGATTTCTAATTTAGAGGCACAATTAAACAGTACCTGTTTCTCTTCCCTGTTTCTTTTTTTTTTTTTATCTGCAGTTGTTCTTTGAGGATAAAATTGATGATGCAAAGTATTGTGGGCGACTGTATGGCCTTGGCACGGGAGTGGCTCAGAAACAAAATGAAGATGTGGACTCAGCCCAAGAGAAAATGAGCATTTTGGCCATTATCAACAACATGCAGCCGTGATGAGTGGTGCCCCTCAGCAGAACATGTTTACTATATTGGCAGCTGCTGTCCTCAACCATTTTCCCTCTTAGTGTCTCAAACAAAAGGCATCTCCAGTACACAGGCTGCACAGGGCCTGCAGTTTTGCTGAAGAGCTGCATCTTCATTTGAAACTCAGAAGAGTTGACTGAATTCCTAACGCCAGCATTTGTGGTTTGCCATATTTTTAATACCAAGGGCAAAGGACAGAATCTACTGTGTATACCTCTGTTTTTTTCTCTTTATACTGTACAGAATCTGCAAGGAAGATTTAATGGTAGGGTATTTGATAGAGCTGAGGGTCTGGAAGAGCAGAGGGTCTGGAAATACAGTGACAATGGACACAGACATGCACACAAATTTGGAATTTGTACTTTATCTATCTTATTTTAAAACTTCTGCATAGTGTGAGGGTGACAGCTTTACCTCACGTTTTGTTAATTTTATCTTAGTGTAGTCTGTGAGAATCGCTCCCTTTGATCACTGCTGAGGTTTGGGGATGGATGACATTAAAAATGAAACTTGCAGCTAAAAATTGCAAACGAGTATTTGGTCAGTACTCGTTAGTTTCTGTGTTACAGGTTTGACCCATGCTGAGCCTCAGCTTTGTTCTTACGGGTATTAAGGAACTGTTCTGGAAATACATTGAGAGGCCCAAAAGTTTACCTTTGACAGGGGATTGGACCAATACTCTGACTTCAGTTTTCTTCAACTTAACCTACAAATTTTATTCCTCTCCTTGCAACACAACTAGTTCAGCAGATGGATACGT
This sequence comes from Formicarius rufipectus, assembly GCA_013399695.1. Lineage (NCBI taxonomy): Eukaryota > Metazoa > Chordata > Aves > Passeriformes > Formicariidae > Formicarius > Formicarius rufipectus. The sequence continues at coordinate 231,614 of VXAU01005824.1, read as the reverse complement.
ATTTGTTTCTCTTTTCTCCCCTGCTTCTCCAGCCCCTAATTTTACAGTTTGCTTAACAGATAAAACAACTGGTTCTTTTCATCAGAAACACCTGCAAAGTAGTTAGAGGGTGGAGGAACTGGGATACTGACTTTGAAAAAAAGGAGCTATTCTATAGTACTTTTTTTCAACAACTCTGTAATGACATTTCTTAAAAAAAAAAAAGAAAAACCCAAACAAAAAAGAAACCTTTTGGACATGTCCAATGTAGTTTTTAAGACTTTGGCATTTTAGAAAGTCTTAATTCATTGTTAAGAGTTGAGATTTAGAGCTGGTATTTAAAATGCTTGTAAATACTAGTTTTTATTTTTTGTAAAATAAATTTTTTAAACCAGTCTTTGTTTTGGATTTTCCATCAAGCACTATAATTTCCAAAGTTGAGGCTCTGGAATCTGAATTTGGGTGATACATGCTATAATATGCTCAAGTTTGTTTCCTTTACTGTTTATGATGTGCAACTGGGGTAGTTCTTAGTTAAATCTGCTTTTGAGCTTATTGTACAATAGCTGATGAAAGCTAAGCTGCAGATCTCTGGGGGATTTGTATTCTCCTCCTGCTCCTGTCAGCACAGCCCGCGGGATGGTGGGGGATTCTTGCAGTGCACCGGGACCACTTGAAAGGGACAAACTGTTGTTTCCCTGCTCCATGTGAACTCCAGTGGTTCCCGCTCTAAGTGCAGGAAGACACTTGGTTAAGCACTGGCTCCCCCACCTGGTTTTTCGGTAGTTTGTACAAAATTTAGCAAATTCAAGCTGGTGGCAACAGTTTAGTGATTATCACATCGACAAAAGGATCTTGTTTTAGTCTAACCCCTGGCTTTCACCAGCTGCTCCTGAAATTGTTCTGAGGCTTTATTTACCGTGCAGCAGGAAATCCATCAAGTTTGCATTTTGTCTGGAAGAATCTGGAACAGCTCTTGATGTAAAAAATCCATCACTTCTTTTAAATCTTAAGCAATGATCTTTAGTGTACTTTCAAACTTTCTAAATTCATGATCCACACTCCCCTCCCACCCACAGTAACTTTTCTCCCACATTTAAAACCTTGCTTCTAGATAAGGCTCATGCAGCCTTGTGCTTTTCTTAGGAAGTTACTTTTCCTAACCAGACAAAGCCTTCAGGTAAGCTGCAAAACTGGTCCAATTATTGCATGGTCAAGGCTGCAGAATCCAGGATTGGTTTTGGCAGTTGTAGAATGGCACCGTTCTAGAGAACTTGATCATACCTCAAATTCACCATCATTATTGCAAAAAGCAGTTTGTTCAGCCATGCATGTCAAAACCAGGAATTTCTTCTGAGCTGAGGAAATCCCTTCTCTCTTACTGGAAACAAATATAAAAGATCTTGCCCCCCTTTCACCTTGTACAGGTGGCTTCACCACACAGACCAGTCTAGTATATTTACCTACAACAAAAAAACCAAACCCACCTCAGACTTATTTTTAATGCATTTCCCCTTGCTTGATACTGATTTCTAGACGTCAAATGCCAATTCATAGTGGTAGAAGACTTTATTTAAACGAGGGAAAATAAACTTGAAATGCTTTTAAGAACAATAGTGGCTTAAGGGTCAGTTTGCTTACAGAAACCATTGATTTTCCTGAGGGCAGCTACTCTTCCTCCTCTGCTGAGAGACCATACAGCTGCTCAAAACTTTCTCTTCCGTGTTAAGAGCAAGAGCTTTCATTAGCATAGTGTCCAACAAATAAAAGGAGTATACAAAAATCCTGTGTAACAGTTCAAGCCCACAACTTACTGCTTTTCAATTTTCTAATAGTCTCCTCCTTAAGTCTTATTAGTGGATGAGTACAAGTGGGTCTCTATATAAACCTTTTTGTGTTGGTAACAGCCACAGCCATCAAAAGCCTTCACTTGGAGAAAGAACAGCCTTGGTGTTAAATAGCTGTAGGCAGCTCAAGGGAGACAGTTTGCTCCCAAAATGTCATGTCAAGAACCTTCTGAGGGCTTTTTTGTAAATATTAGCACTACTGTATTTCCTAAGGAGATCAAGAGCCTGTTCCTGTAGCTCAGGAGGGCACTGGGATCCGAGGTGGAGGAGTACAAGGCAGCATTCCAGCACATCAGGAAAGGGGAAGATCTGCAAAAAAGGAGCATGGGGTGTCTGTCAATTTCAGTTGTTCAAGGACATATTCAGCCAGGCAGCTCCCCAAAAACACTGCTTTGTAGTATCCTTGGAACAGAGATAGTCAGGAGTCAGATGCATTTTCTCTTCATATTTAATCAGCTTTGCCCCCTCTTGCATAATTACCATGGTTACAGGTTCTCAAACAGGTGAGGTGCAGTTTCTACAGTTCCTAATCTGCAAAGGCCATTTTATAGCTTATATTTCTGATTTCATTGTTTATCAAAGTATTTTCATACACAAGTAACAATGAATTACTTTTTAAGTACATAGGATGGATCCATAGAGGATATCACATTGAGTTCTCCCATGCACAAGCTTTAGCTACACTTTCCAACTGCACAGGGAAAGTTATGATTGAATGAAAAATACCACCCTGATGCCATGTGTTAGCTCTGGCTCAAAACTGCTGAAGGATGACAAGGAGTATCACTGATCCTTTCTGTTTGAAAGAGATTCTATACTGACTCCTTTCAAAACCACAACGACTCTTCCGAAAACTTACCTTTAAATGGTCTGGGAATTCAGCTAGTTTCTGCTTTGCCTTGAGAAGCTGTTTTGTGAGCTCAGGGAGTGTAACTGGCTGCCTTATGTCCTCTTTGCTGTCAAGAAAAGAGCAGGTGTCATGAGTAACTGTTTTGCTTAAGTAACTGTTTTGCACAGCCTCCCTCCTGCACAAGGAGCTCTTGCTCCTTCTTGCCAAAGTCCCCAACAGCTGTTCAACAAAGTAGCCAACCTCTTAGATAGACCATGCTTGTCCTTTTCACTATCCTCCCCTTTTCAAGCTGCCCTGTTTCGTCGCTGTAACAACACACCTCGTGTACCACAAAGCTGTTTAGCTGCACTATACGTTAATGAATATGGTGGTTCAGCCCCAGGGAAATGCAAGATTTCTGAGCTCTGTGTTGAAGTGTCCTTGGGTGTCAAGCTAGAGATGAGAGACAATCTGAGCTAAACAAGAACTCTGCTGCACACATAGGAGAAAAGCAACACTTTTCAAGCCACTCATTCATGTGCTGAATCTTACCCATTCATCTGGTTGCTGTCAGAGCATGGTTTGTCTGATTCAGTCTCTGAACTCTGCTCCAGGTTGCCTTCCTGGCTATTTCCATTTGTGTTTTCCTGGAGATTGTTCCTTTGCTGCTGATGCTGGCGGATCATTTCTGCTAAAGTCTCCTGGACCTCAGTTATATCTCTCTGGGTGTTCTGTAATGCAGCCATCTCTTCTGAAAGGAGCACTTTGCAACCCTTCAGTTTTGACTGTCTGTCTACCAAATTGACCAAGTCAGTTCTTGAGTCACTTTGTGTCTCACACGTCTGAACTTCAGTTGTATTGCAGAGCTTTTCATCCATCTCAGCTGCAGTTTGAGCCGTTTGTCCAGGGGAGGAGTCACCTGAAAGGCAATTCTTCTCAAGACCTGTCTGCTCATTGGGACACAGCACAGGATCCAACACAGCCTTCTGTAAGCCAAGGGAGTCTTTGGGTGGGTTCCACCACAGGTCATAGAGCAGTCTGTAAGCCACAAAGCCCTCCAAACTTCTGCAGGCATCCACGCTCTGGGAATTTGTGCTGTCCAGTTTGTGTCTCAGGTCATCACAGCCTAATAGTGAAACAAGGATTACAAATAGTTCACAAAGCTTTCCAAAGACAAAGAGCAGATCTGGTGAATGAACCAGGAAACCCTGCAAACCCCAATCAGGGATTTACTCAGATGCTGGCAGAGCAGTACAGAAGAAAGAAAGCAAAGGCATCTTTGTAAACACAATACTCTGTTCTAACATAAGGCTGCATGTTCTCATCAGCTACAGCAAACTTCCTTAGTCCCAAGCTGCACAACAGAATAGTCACATAATCAAGAGCCACAACATAATTGCACTGGATACTCTGAAGAGAATGAGGGGAAGGGAATGTTGGAGTGATTTGTAGTGATGAGATGAACACACATTTCTAATTGTCCTCCATCTGCCTTACAGAACAGAATTCACTGTTTCCTCCATTACTCTCACCAGCTGAGCTTCCTTCCAGAGTCAGGCATTCTAATCACCCAGCAGACCTTGCCCCAGTCAAATTCCACAAGTTTCCATAGATATGGGTATGTCTTGCTCCTTGCAAACATTATTATGCCTAGGAACATTAATGGACACATAGCTCTGCTTACATGGAAGAGCCCTGTCAGTGCCAGAAGAGACACAAGGAGAGACTTACCCTCAGGAAGGATGATACTGCAGATCTCCTGCATCAGAGTGAAGTTACCAGCATCAACACTGCGGGTCACAGCCCCAAGAATACTTTTCATTGCCTCATCCCAGGTACCAGACTGACAGCTCAGTGCTGCAAGGGCCAGGTCATGGGAGATATGGAAAAGCACCTACAGGAAGCACCAGAGAGCACAATTAATGGCTTTTACTGCAAAGTATGAGCTTATGACCATTGGAGACGAACCCAGCACATGACTTAGCCAAAAGCAATTTTAATGACCATGCAATTTACAGTCTCACTCATGCAGGAGATACACTTCTACATCTGTTAAAAGCTGCAAAATCAGCAGCTGTGCTTGGATGTGTCCTATTAAGTGGGAGCACCTCAAAGGTCAGTGACTCACTGTGGTCCGAGAGAAGAGCTCCAGGAGCACCAGTCTATGGACAGACCTTGTAAATTCCAGGATACTTTAACAACAAACAGCCCTGCCTCCCCTAAGTTCAATACAAACCCCTGACTCAGTGCTCACCATGTGTCAGTTCTTACCCTTCGCAGAAAGAAATGCAAAACCAAACTGGTGACTCCACAAAGCTGTCCCATCCTCTCTTTGTCCCAGGGTGCAGACATCAGCCCCCTGGGAACAGCTGGTACCACAGCACAACCTGGCTGGTTTTACTGCCTGTGCCATGGTAAGGCTTCATGTTTGTACAGATCAAAATCCATTCACCTGCTTTGGGTGTGTGTTGCTGGTAGAAGCAGGATGCTCAATCCTGCACAGCTGCTCCCGGGCACATGTGGCTTGCTCAGTGGTGTCCATGCCCAACACATCCTGCCACACCTCTATCACCATGTCAAAGAAGGAGACCTCTCTGTTCAGCTCCCAGCTGTGGTAACAAGGAGGAACAGGGCTCTTCCTGTCACAGGGATTTCTTTCACTGAGGCACTTGCAAAGCAGTTCGTTCAGGCAGAAAACAAGTCTTTGCCCCTTTAAGAAGGAAAAAAGAAAAAGCCCTGAGTTGTTGCTACAAGAAAAACAATCCCTTGCTGACCACAGCAGGTTACATGATTTAACAACATCATGACTGGTAGCAGCTTGTTGGTGACATTGTTTGACAATGGCAGCTACCAAAGAACAATGCTGACAGACTCTAACAGAAATCAGAAGGAAACCTCAGAAAAAGTCAAGGTATGCAACTGCTTCTCAGCCCACCTGAAAATAGATTTCACATTTCAGCCTCCAGCAGCTGGACTTACAGTTGACTCATTTGTTCCTTTAAATCTTTCTTCTCCCACTAAAAAAAAGAATCCTATTTTTCTCAACAATCTCTCATATAACTAACAAGCATAGAGTCTACACACCTCCCCACCATGGGACCTCTAAAAAGGTACATGCTTTTTCACAGGGTCATTGCAATATACTCCTGGAAAAGTAATTTGAGGCAAAACCAGCTCAAAGGACTACTTGGGGACTATCAACATATGGGAAGTGGTGCTAAATCACTTTAATCTGGAGAGAGACAACACTAAAGAAACTGGAAAGGAAATGACCAGACTCACAAATAAAGTTTTATGTTGCTGAAGGACTTCCTGAGCTCCCACCCAGTTCCTGGATAACAGAAGGTCTTGTGCACATCTCAGAGACAAAGTTGCTGATAACTCCTCCTCTCCAGATATCAGTGCAAGCTCAGCTGCAGTTTTAAGGGATGTCACATCCCCCTTTTTTGACAACACTTTTACTGCATCATAGGGTGAAGAAGCCCCCAAATAACTGAAAAGAGAGAAAAGCAAATCAAATTGATTATTACTAAAACACAGGTTTTAAACTACTGCAACACAGCAGCTTCTTTTCTCACTTATATTAGAGGGAACCTAGTGAGACCAGGCTCAGAAAGCACCTTAGACAAACAATGGCCCAAGCAGTTAACAGACAAACTGCTACAAAACCAAGGACCTTCTTTGTTTCAGGCATGGAACCAGTTCTGTATTTTTTCCCCAGTAACACTCACCACTTGGCAGCCATGGAATAATGACCATCTTTTTCTAACAGAGCTGCCCAGCTGGTGTAGAGATCCTTCAGAATTGGATCTTCTGGACGCAACCTGGCCTTAGCAATTACAATTGCTTCCCTAATGCACAGGAGGGAAACCAGACAGAAAAGTTAATTGTGTACAAGAGAAACAAAATGTCAAATGTACCCCACCAGAAAACAAGAAAAAAATGCTAAACATAAATATACAGAAACCTGTAAAAATTGTTCACTTTCAGGAGCTCGATGGCCTCATACACTTTATGGATGGACAGGAGATGGGAGGCAGCCTTCACGTAATGCTCCTGAAAACACAGCTGCTTTGCAAAGGCTTCTACTGTCCAAACCCAGGCCTGATATCCAACTGCAAAAGAGAAGGCAATACCATTGGAGGCAAAGTTTTAAAACTGGGAGAGTTCATGTGGGGTGACATCACTGGTTTCTTCAACATGTACCTCTTCTCCGCCCCATATCAGTTTCTTTTTTCTCAGCCTTCCTAACATAAGTCAATGAAACAGGGCAAAACTAGGGCTTGAACATGACTGTAGGACTGCACTACCAATAAAATAACTTAAAAGCATATTTAAACCAACAGCAATCTGTAAGGACTGCTGCATATTAGAAAGAGCCAACTCCTGAGCTTCTATCCCAGAATGAGGGGACCCTTGGCCAGTTCCACCCGCTGATGTGTTACAAGAGCAAACATACCCATGGGCGACATGGCCACGAGCTGGTCTGTCAGCTCCCCCCTCTCAGCAGCTGCCTGGAGGACACCCTTCATGTCTCCTTTCCACAACATCAGCTGTTGGAAGAGCTCTGGATGCCCATTCTCCAAGTGATGTTTCCCTGTTGGAAGCAAACACACTTCTATCAGCATGAGTGCAACAGCATTATTTGTCACAGTGAAATCACTTGGCAGAAGTGAGATCACTCAAGCTTAAGATACTGCAGATTTGCATCTGAAAGATGGAAGAACTACCTTGTAAAAAGATGTATTTTTTTGTTTTCACACAGAACTGCATTGTTAATCCTAGACTCTAATCCACAGTAAAGAAAACCCAAGCATTTTTCCTAATTTGTTTTCTCCTTGAATGTAGCAGGTACAATAGACATACTGGCAAAATGGATTAATTATTCCACTTACCTTCCACATCAATCATCTTGTGCAGAGAATCCCTGTCTGTGAACAGCCCCAGGTGGATGTAATCGTTGAGGTCAGGGGACACATCTTCATTATGATCTAAGCCAGATGAGAAGAATGAGTATTTAAGATTTGGTACACCACTGGAAACTGGAACATGCCAAATCACTGTACCACTGTGTTACAGTCAACTGCTGGCAAATACTTATGTCTTCTACATTCTTTCCTGCATAGCAGATTTAATAACCCGCAGATGAACACAATACTTAGTTTTGATTTCTAGAAGGATGGTATTTGCACAGAACATTTATTCTAAATCAAACATAGCACATTCCTTTGCATGCTGTAAGGACCAATAGTGTGAGCATACAAACATATCTCCCTCATAGCTTATTTTCTTTGGCTCATATTATACTTTTGAAGGTGAAAACCATTTTGCATGTATGCAGACAATTCTACCCTGTCCCTACAACACAGGATCCTACTCAAAACCTGGCTGACTTGCCCACAGAGCATTGAAACTCTACAAGTGAAGTGAGCTAAGAGAGACAACTAGTCACACACTTGGATAAATGGGAGGATTAAAAAAAAACTAATTCCCAGCAGTCAAAATCAAGTCCCTGGACACACACGATTCTGAGAATCTGAGAGCACCTTTAGTTTTCAGACATGTAGCCAGCCTCAAGCAGTCCTGATGCAATTCATCTTTGGATCTGTGATCCATGAATGTACTGAAGGGCAGAAGAGAACGAGGCTTCCTCTTCTTCAGAGAAGCATCAAGAACTGAAAAATCAGACACATTTTAAGTCACTGCTTCAGTTACAACAGAACTCCTCAATATATTCCAAAACACGCTCTTCTTCACACTGGAAATCAAAAAGCAGATCCTGAAGAGCCACAAAAATCTTTACTATGACACTCCTGACTTTTGAATACTGATCACTTTCTGTATGTTTCTGCCCATCTTGTTTGGAATGAAACTAAAAAGTAAAAGGCAATATCTAAGCCCACATTAAACAACTACTCACCTGACCTGACAAGCAGAGCAAATAAAATAAGCAACTTACAACACTCAAGAGATTTTAAAAGCACCCTCTTATTTCTCTGGCACTATCTGGTGTCACATTAGGAAGGGAAGCTGCAGCCAAACACAAGCCTAGAATGAGGAACTCTGCTGGAAGGACTGTTAAAAGACCACGAATCATACTAACCTGGTTTCTCCTTAGGTGGATCCTTTTTCACAGGAGCAGCTTTTTGGGTCACAAAAGACTTTGGCAAGCTGAATGAAGAATAATCATATGTAGATGAAGATGTATCCTTGGACACTGTGAAGTTAAGTGAATTAAAAAAAGGAAAAACAATGAATGGAAAAGGCCAAAGCAGAAAAATTCACATATGTACATTCTGTTACATTAACTTTGAAGTATACCAAGCTTTGCTTTACCATAGAATTTAATAACTTTGCAGGGAAAGGAAATACCAAGAAAACATTAGAGAACTGTCAGAAGGCTAAATAAGATGTCAACAGACACTAATAAAGATTTATCACCAGAAGGCAACACTGATTAAAAAAAAAAATCAGTTTCATGCCAAACACAGTAACTGTTCATGAGGACAGAATCTTCTTATTTAAAGACAATTAATCCCAAACTAGTTTAGAAAATTATGAAAGGCATTCCAGAACTGTATTTCCTTCAAGTAGACAATTTCAATAAAACCACATAATGAGAAAATCTGCATGAAAATTAAACTTGGTGATGCTCTAAGGGCTGAACAGTCTGGAAACCACTGAACTATGATGATTTGATTATTACCAGTCAGAGAGACTTTATCAGGCAACTCTGCCTCCTGAACTTCTTTTTCTCCTTCCTGGTTCAACACTCCATTTTCCTCCAGCAACGTTTCCTTCATGCTTTCATCTCCATTCATGGCATCATTTGCATCCTGCTTGCCTGGACATTGTCCTACTGTTTTTTTCTTCTTCTTGGTTTTGACTTTTGGTTGCATACTTCTTTTCTTCTCTAATTCTATACTCTTTTTGCCTAGAAAAGATTGCAATTTTAGTGTACTATCTGCCTGTCTCTCAAGATAAACATTTAGTTTCCAAATAAGGATAAAACTCAATTTAAACCTAGACACGGTCCATTCCTGAAGAGGAAGCAGGCAGCTTTGGAATTCAGCTTTTCAACACAGCAACCTTTTATCTTCCCAGCCCCAACATCACACTGAGGAAAGGATCTTCTGCTGGAATGTACTTACCCTGAGGAGGCCGTGTGTGCTCCTGCTTTGAGATGTGCCATTTGTGAACAGAAAAATCATCTGCTCCTGTATAAACACAATCTGAATCCACTGGTGACCACTGCACACTCAGCAGGCGGCCCTGGTGCCCTCGGTAGTTGCAGAGGGGCTCTTCCTTCATAACATCCCACACCTGAGCAACAAGAAGGAGACCCACTTAGAAAGTCTCTTCTTCCTCTAACACTCTGCATTTACTCAATTTGCACTTGTAGGAGCCTCCCTTTTAGGGTTTTGAAGGGGTGTTTCAAGCACCAACATGCAAATGGAGAAAATTCAGAGCTGCCTTTGTTTGCACTGGTACAGTTGCATGACATTTTTCTTTTTTAAAGACTCCAGAGTGTTAATATGAAAACAATAATGACCACACTTGCAAATAATTTGACAAGTTGTAAAAACAGACAGGTGCACATCAGGGATCCTGAATGAGGACATGGTTACCATGGGTAAATCTGCAGCACTTTAGTAATTTATCTCACAAAAAGCTTTGCTGTAGAATGGATGATTTGAAATGCACTTCTGACAGGCTGAGGACAATACCTGTGCAGTGCCATCATAGCAAGCAGATACCAATCTTCCCTCGTGGTGGGGGCTCCAAGAAAGACTTGTGATTTTAGCTGTGTGCCCAGCCAGAGTTCGAAAAGGCTCCGTTATTGTCAAAGGACTTTCTGAAGTGCTCTCTGAAAGAAAGAAAAAATTATCAAGTATGGCCAGCAAGACAAACCAGAAATAAACCAAAACAAGATGCCAAGAGTTGGAATATAATCTGCAAACTGTTACCTACAACGCTCTTCAGGTTATGCACATAAATGGTGGCATTGATTGAGCCTGAAGCTATCAAGTAACTCAGCTCTGGCTGGTTCCCATGCTCGTGATGCCAACGGATTGCATTGATCAGTTTATGGTGCTGCTGGATGGTGCAGAGCAACTTCAGGTTTGGGGCCTGAAATATCTCAATTGAGCTGAAATGTAAGAACAACAGTGTAAGAATGCCAGCAGTTGGTGAAAATGGTTATCTTGCATGAGCAGAATTACAGAACATGAATTAGAGTAACTGCATTTGTGCTTTCTGGATTCAACTCAAATCTTTGTTTCATTCAGCAGCAAAAGTGCATTTCAACCATGAGTGGATCCTTGAAAAATAACTTAATGTGATCATGAGGATCCACCATGCCAAGAGCAGCTAAATCAAATAACAGGAAGGAATGCTGTATTATCATCATTCAAATTCACTGGCAGTGAAAAGAACAAGAGACAAACCAGGGCAACCAGAAGTCCTTTTGCTTCACCACAGTGACTCTAGTCAAGGTCAGCACAGACACCACCTTAACCTACAAGGGAAACATACCCATCTTCATTGCCAAGAGCCAGGAGTTTGCCATCTGGTTTCCAGCTGATCTCTGTACGTGCAGGCAGTTTGTGCTGTAAAAAGAAGACACAACTATTGTCACAAACTCCTAAATCTCTCTCACATACACTCAACAGAGGAAGACCCACAACTGCACAGAGTTTAATTAATCTCACAAAAGAGGCCATTGCTTTCATAGCAGTGACATAACCTTGAGTAATTAAGAAAGACTGAATGAACTGATGCAAGAACCATTGATTATTTTTATCAGTTCACTGAAACATCTCAAAGGAAGTTTTTCTGGATTCCAGTATGATCTTGATCTTTGAACATCTTACACTCTTTGGCAAGTCCCAGACGTTGCAAGCGCATTTTATCACATTGCAAAAGAAACCAAAGTTTATTTGTAATTATTTTTATTCTACCTCAGACAAAAGCTACTTAAATTTAGATGCCTAAATGTGATCATTTTAATGCCTGTGGCACTAGTCTCTTAACCCTTAGTAAATCTGCATTCAAGGAAGAAGCCAAAACCCAGTTGATATAATTCAGTACCACTGGATTGACTTCAGCTGACATGGTGACTTAAAGGAACAGAAGATCTACCTCACTTCACTGATTTTATATTTTCAACTAAGAAATGACTGATCATACTTGAGAAGATACTCAGTTATCACCAACTACTTTGCACCGGCTTCTGTGTAAATGGAAACAGCCTCCTGCAAAATCAGGACTGCCTTTGATGAAAACATTATTTAAAAAAGGAAGAGTAGATGTTTGGAACAAGAACTAAAGGAGTTGAAGTAACTTCTGCATGCCCACCATGTGATCTAAGTTAGGACATCATTCAGGGTATTGCTTCCAGTGCATTGAAACGGGAAAGGTCTGTATGAATGCATGAGTTTAAACACACAGCTTGAAAACCAAACTCTATCCTTCAACTCTACTGTTCTGGTTAAGTAAATTACAGTGTAGAAAATTAAATAATTGATGCCAGAAACAGATGTGCCATGTTAACACTGGGGAAAAAATAAGACCTAACCCTTTGCAGAAGCAACTACATAAACTGTTTAAACAGTTTGAGTCAGTGTCTCTGAAGTTCATCTGTGGAGACTGAGGGCTTCAAATTCCTTGTTACTGATACATCAGGAAGGCAAAGTCAGAAACTTACAAGGCTAGAGAAACTATGGCATGGTTACTATGAATTCACAACCCCCTCTTATGTTCATACTCACTCTGACTGAATTAGTGTCTTGGATGAGTTTGTTGATGTCATTTGCTTCTCCATTAAGCTTCCAGGGATTGTGTTGAAAAACAATACCTTCCCCAGCACAACTATATAAAGTCACAGAGGGCTGTTCACTTTCTTCTCCTGCCCAACAAAGAAAGCAAGCTAAATATTCTTTGTTCTTCATCAGTCTTCCCAGAAGTAATCAGTCCCACTGTAAATCAAACCATTATTTCAAAAGGCTATATGCATGCTTCAATGGCATGTGGTCCAGCAGCAAGAAATTCTCACAGCACAATCATCTGAAAGGACCTCTCATTTCTACTAAGAGATCTCTCACAGCACAATCACTGCAAGCATTAAAATGCCCTTTAAAGTTAGGTCCTAAAAAAAAAATAAAACTCAAGCTGTGTAAGAAGGGCTAATGGAGCAGTTCTGTTTAGTTCAAATGGGAGAAACATATTTCTGGAGCTCAGGAACATATATTTGATCTGGTGCAATTGCTGCAGGAAGTCTGTGCAGAGTTACTGGTCTGTAACACCCTAAAATAAGCCCAGAGGTGTGGTACAACACTCCTACCTATTTCCTGAAGGTACTAGAATTCAAAAACTACAATAGTTTTGCAAAACTATTAACAATTCCTCAAACAGAATGCATTTGTAGCATTCTGTTAATAATAGCAATAAAGGATTGCTACCAAGCAAACGGGGCTCCTTCTCCTAAGAAGGGAGGGCCTACCAGCTCCCTGGCATCTGTGTGCTCTGCATGGGTGTTCTACTCTGTCACAAGGCCTTGGAAGACTCACCAGAAGTCAGAGGAGGAGTGGGAGGCCCCCAGGCTAATGCATACACAGTCTTCTTGTGGTAAGTGCTGGAGATCTGAGGTGGCTTATTCTTAGCACTGGGCAGGAAGATAAGGAAGCAGAGGTAGTCAGGTTTCAGCAAACAGGAATTAAAAAAAGGCTAAAATCAAAGCAACATATTTCCAGACACCAAGCGCTTTAACACACTAAAGCCATGGCTCAACCTAGATCCTGTGACATCTGCTCTAGGACACTACTAAAATCATAACAAAACTGTCCTGGTGACCTTCCCCTGCATGCTGCTTCTCCTTCCCTCAAACTGCCTTTCCAGGCTCAAGTCTGCCCCTGCTGATGTCCTCCCACAGGTGACCTCTGGTCAAGTTTACCTTAAGGGAAGCTGACCTTAGAACAGACATATTGGAGATGAAAAAACGCTTTACAAACTGTTTGACTACTTTTAATTTAATCCTACTCTTGTCTAACAGCAAAGATATCCCCCAGGGAAGACCACCCCACCCATGCATGATACCATACCAGTAGGATCTGACACTAATGAACTTAAAAGCTACTTTTTTACCTGTTGGAGAAGGTGTCAAATATACCAACTTTTCCATCATCTGTTCCAAAAGCCAAGGAGCCTTCCTTAGTTGGATGCCAAGATAACTGCAAGAAAAATACAGAGACATAATGACATAAACTACAGATGCTTTAATATGAAACAAAAGGAAAATGTTGAAAGTAGTGAGCAAGGACTATGCCTTATACCCATCCTTCCAACTGCAGCCACTTGATTTGATCACTCTGCTCTGAGTATCAAAGACTCCTCCCCACCAGGTATGGTGGGATAAGATGAAATGGCCTACAGATCATTAAAATGTTATTTGACACCTCCATTACAAATCAAAGATTAAAACTATTATTTTACTTCTGCAGGCTGTTTTACCAGACTGCAGCTTCTGGACAATTGCTGGTTAAACCCAAACTGAAGATATCTGTGTTGGTTGTGCTGGTTTTCACATGTGTCAAACTTCCTGGCAGAGCAAGGGATGAAACAAGGAAGGATCATTAAGGAGGGTAAGAGTAAAGAGTAATGCAACAGCCAGGTGGACTTCAGCTGCTTTTTCACTAGATGTACTGAGGGCACCTATGATTGTAAATCAGTCTAAAAACTTGTTGGCAGATCCTAAAATGTCTTGTGCACTGAAAGAATCAAGTACAAAACAGACAACTGGGCTTTGACTATTTTCTATTAGGAAAAACTTTCTTCGGAGTGAAAGAGAGAAAAAAAATATACTTGAAAAAAAATGGGAGCGTAAAGGGGAGAAGAAATAAGAGAAAAAATAGAAATCCAAAGCACACTTACAGCTGTGACCTTGGACTTTATGCTTTGCCAAAAGGTTTTAACATCATAAATGTTGTTCATGGACAAAGTGTTCCACACCCGGATCATGCTGTCTCCAACCCCAATGGCAAGACAGCCTGTGTCCACAGGGGAGAAGGCAAGGCTGTAGACAAACCCTCCAAGGGAGGGCATGGTCCAGCTGCAGTCCAGAGTTGAGAGGTCCCAGCACTTCACCTAAAGAACATTTAAGGAACAAGGAATAGTTAAATAGAGTGACTGATCTGACAAGTTAAAACAAAGCATGACTGGGATGGAGAATTAAAAGGTCAAATTCAAGGGGTGACAGTATGTGATCTGCACCCAGAGGATTACATGTCACTGACAGGGCTGCAATAGTTGGAAGACTGTAATGAAAGGGACACAATAAATATATTTTAATACTATGGTCTTCCTCCAATTTCAAAATAGGAAGCGTTCTGATGCCTGTAAAATGCCAAAAATAAATGATATAAAAAACAGATGCTTCAGTCCATAAAATTAAATGATTTTAAGAAGGAAATCTAGGCCTTTTAAAAGTGAAACAGCAAAAAGAAGTGGTAAATGCCCCATATTAAATGCTTACTATTCAAATCCAGAATGTGGTAACATTTCATTCACCACGTTAAGAGCTTGAGCTTATGAACTAACAGAAAAATACACAACCTGTGCTCAGAGGAAAAGTTAAGCAATGATGTTACAAAATGCTGCAAGACCCCCCCACTTAGAGAGAAATTGTGGCCCTAAAAGGGTTAGCCTCACTCAGTCAAACTGTATACTACAGGCATTTTTATGTTAATTTTTAAATGGTTCTTACATCTCTGTCCATTGAAATGGAAAACAGGAGCTCTTTGTCTTGCTGCTTCACAGAGCTGAGATTGAACACAATGCGGGAGTGGTTCTGTCCTTCTGAAGATCCCAAAAGAGTCCACTTGCGTTTTCCAGGTTGGGTCAAATTCCAAAGGAGCAGTTCTCCTCTGCAAAATTTAAATTTAATTTTTCACTTCAAAAGGACAACACAGGCTGTACACAGACTGCATTATACATACTGCAAGTATAAGAGCAATACAGTCCCACACACATCCACTGCACCTGCCTGTACACAGCTACACACAAACAGCACCCTGGAAAATAACAGACCATTTTTTCCCATCAGATGGGCAGAAACACAACTTGCACTATTAGCAGCCAACATTCAGTTAGATTATGGGAGAAACTGTTGGACAAATAGTTTTCTAGAAGCCTGAACTCCCACTTTAACTCCTGGTCTATCTTCTCTCCTGTCATACTGGGGAAAAGAGAGGGAGTGTCTCTTCTACCCAGCACTTCCTCAAGCAGCAACAGATGAGTCTGCAGCTCCTGATGGTCCCCAGGCTGCTGTGTGCCCCACTTACCCAAAACCACTGGACACAATTTCTGTGGAACGAGCAGCAGGCCAGTGAACAGTGAGCCAAATGCGCTCCTTAACAGCGGGATCAACGGCTCCACCTCTTCTTTTGGTGGGGGGCAACTTCAGAGTCATCACACCTGGGGAACCAAGAGGGATCATCTAGACCTTGCTCAACAAAATTCTCCATCACAAAGGAGTCCTGTGAATGTGCAGCTTTAAGTACACTCCCCATGCTTTAAGCTCCCAAGTTAGCTCACAAAGGCTACAGTCAGAGAAGAGCTCTTCCACATTGTCAATGTTTATCTGACATTGTTCGTGTTACTTACTCCTGCCTCTGGTAGAGCTCCATATTCGTATGGTCTGGTCTTTGCTTCCCGAAGCCAGGTAACAACCTTTCTTTGTGGTTGTGTCCTGTGTCAGCTCTCCATTTGGAACTCTGCCTTCCTCTGGAGGAACTGCTGAATACCATTGAAGTCATGTTATTATACTTTGAAACTCAAAGCTTTAAAAAAGTTAGCTGAAAATACACTGAGTTATATCAGTACTGAATTTATCAGCTGCCTCTGCTTAGCTACACAGTACCCTTCTTTAAGGTACTCAATTCTCTAAAAATAGACACTCACATGAACTAAAAATTACCTCACAAGCTCTGAATCACTCCTACATACCCTGGAGCTCATCCTGCCAGGCAGGTAACCTTTCTTCACCAGGCACAGGGCACCAGGCCAGACAATGTATCTCGTCATCGTGGCCCCTCAGCCGATGCAGAACTTCTCTCTTCCTGCTGATATCAATTATAACCACCATGCCATCCTTGTAGCTGAAAGCAGAGATTGAAATTAATGAAGGGATTCTTGGATGCTTCTGGGATAATATCTGAGTTATTTCCAAGCCCTTTCCAGGACCACTATCACCCTGTTACAGACAGGGAAGCCACATGGGACTGGCACTGGGGTACCTGCAGCTGCCTTTTCAAGAAGGGCAACCAGTACACTTGGCTTGAAGGACATCAGCAATTCATTACTAATGCAGCTTTCAGTCAAATCTAATTAAAAATAACAGTTTCAAGAAACCCCAAAAATATAAATTGGACCTGGACCATTACACTGTTATAGATTTGTATGTCTTGCAGGTTTACCAAATCTAAATGTTATTTCTGATTTGTTGTACACCAGAAGAACTGCCCCTCTGTTACCCTCTTAAAATGAACCTTACAACTGTGCAGCAAACAGTTCACAGTAAGGTTATGGCAGAAGAATAGTGGAAAACAAAACATAATGATTGAATATTCACTAATGAATATTTACTAATGAATTACCCAATGGCCACCAGGTTTTCATGATGAGGAGAACAAGTGAGGCAAAACACCGTGCGAGGCTCTGGGAAGAACTGCTGGCTGTCAGTCCTGTTGTACCAGTAACAAACAATGACACCTTTCTCATCACCAGACACGATCAGATCCTTCACAAGAGGTGACCAGTGCAGCGCCGAGATCGGGTTCTGAAGGGGGAGGATGGAATGCGTTTAAAGCTGTTCTACCACCACCCAAAACAGAACAATAGGCAGAAAGCACTCTGTGAGCACCCACAGCACCAGCTCTGAAAACTCTGTGAGCACTCCCCAGCACCACTGCAGTTTGTTCCAAAGTGCTTCGGGTCTTTCAGGCTTTAAAGAGCGGCTGTAGCTGCCGGGCTGGTGTCCCGAGGCGCAGCAAATGTTTCCAAAACACCTTTACCCTGCCCTGCAGGGACCAGCGACCTGCGGGATCCTCTCATTGAGCCCGGGCAGCGACCACAGCGACAGCCGCGGCCACCACCCCGCAGAGCTGGTGATGAGAGAACACTGAAGGCACAGCTAAAACCCGGCCGGAGGCGTCCAGCGGGTCTGAAATCCAGCGGTGCGTGGATTTCTCGCCTGAAACCGAGCCGTGCGAGGATTTCACGGCTGCAGCCGAACCGTGTGTGCGCTGCCCGGTGCCGGTACCTGGTGCGGGCTGTACCGCAGCACGGCCGCCAGCGCCGCCGCGTCCCACACCGTCACGCTGCCGTCGTCCGAGCTGCTGGCGCAGAGCCCGTCCTGCCCGGGGCAGTGGCAGAAGGCGAACCCGGAGATCCTGTCCGTGTGCCCGATGAGCTCCCCTGCACCGAGAGCGACAAGCGAGTGATGCAGAGCCCGGATCCATCACTACCCCCGCAGCGCCCGGCGCCTTCCCAACCTCCCGCTACTCCCCCGTGCCGTCCCGGCAGTCCCCGGCGGAGGGGAGGCCCCGCGGACGGCCCGGGTAGGGCTGTGACGGTACCGTAAAACGCGGGGGCGCCGGCGGCGGAGACATCCAGCAGGCAGACGCGGTGCCTCGCCGCGAAGCCGAAGAAGCGGCCGTCGCTGCTGGCGTCGCTGCAGCGGCTGCTGTACCAGTTTGGGGAGGCGGGCAGAGCCCTCACGGCCGCCCCGGGGCCCGGCCCGGTGTCCGCCGCCATCGCCCCCACCGCCCCACGTGCCGCTGCCGCCGAGCGCCGCCGCCAACTGCCGCGAACTGTCGCAAAGCGCGCCCCTCTCCCGGCGCGCTGCCGCAAAGCGAGGCCGGGAAGATGGCGGCGCGGTGGGCGCGGAGCGCGGGTGAGGCCCGGGGGGGACACGGTGACGGGGACGGTGATTCCCAGCGCTGCCGGCGTGATGGAGGCGGCGATTCCCACTCAGAGGAGCCCGCAGGGGTGGGCAGAGGGGTGGCGCGGCTCCCTCGCAGACAGTTGTTGAGAGAATTGGTGCGGCGTGGACAAGAGAAGCTGTGAGACGAGCTGATTGTGGTCTCTCAGGGCCCTTCCCGCAGGGAAGGTGGAGAGACTTGTACAAGGACTCGTGGTGACACGACGAGAGGGAATGGTTTAGAAGTGTCAGAGTAGGTTTAGAAGAGAGATTAAGAAGAAATCCTTGTGAAGGTGGGCAGGCCCTGGCACAGGTTGGGCAGAGAAGCTGTGGCTGTCCCATCCCTACGAGTGGTCCAGGCCAGGTTGGACGGAGCTTGGAGCAGCCTGAGATAGTGGAAGGTGTCCCTGCCCATGGCAGGGGTGTGGGACAGGACGATGTTCAAGGTGCCTTCCAGCCTGGGCCGTGCTGAGTCTCTGTGATTGTGTTAATTCCTCGCTCGCTATTCCTCCCTTCCAGGCAGTGCTTTGGCGCGGGGGCTCCTCAATTGGGCGCGGCCGGAGAGGTGAGTGTGGCTCTGCTGCCCTCCCTGCCCCACCCCGGGCACGGGAACAGCCCTGCCTGGGGCTCAGCCTGATCTCTGCCTTCCCCCCTGCCGTGAGACAGGCCCCTCTCTGCCCCTGGGGTGTCTGTACTGAGAGATTGTGCCGTGATAGAGGAGTGTTCTCTCTCCTCACCCACTTCTGTCAGGCATCCAGATTTCCTCTGAGTTTGAGGTGCAGGTCACAGTGACACGGTGCCTGGGGTTCCCCTCTGTGCTGTCCCCAGCCACTGTTTTGCTGGATTTTCCCCTCAGTCTGGAGGAATCCCAGTGTTTCATGTGGGAGCTGAGTCCCTGACTTCAGGGAGAAGGCTGCTGTGGGTTCTCAAAGTGCAGAGCTTTGGTCTGTGGAGGTCAATTGCAGAGACTATGTCACCAAAGGGAGAAGCAGTAGGTTTGTGTTGCCTGGGCAGAGTTACCTGCTCATCGTTCCCTTCAGTTCTAGTCTGTGTGTCCCACCTGCTGCTCATGGATGATTCCTCCTACCAGGTGGTCAGCTTTTTTCTGTCCTGCTCCCCTCACTTACCCCCATATCATGTACTTTGTTTGTTGTTTGCCACAGTTTTCTTCTGCTTGCAATGTCTTTGTGTCCTCTTCCTTTTCCTGCAGTTATGATGGAGTTGCTCTTCACATGAGGTTGGATTGCCTTCACACAGAGGGAATTGGAGATTCCTCAACTTGTATTAATGTGTCCTCTGAGACCAGGAAGGGAATGCTTAGTTCATTCGTACTAAGTTAAACTGCAGAATGATATTCATGTGCTTGTCAGAGATTTCCCTGTGTTAATTGATGATATTCTGCCTGGTGATGATGAGTTGTTGCATTTTTGAATGACATTTTTAAGTATTAAGCAAATAACCCAAAATTTAAAGGTGTGCAGTGCCCTCTTGAATCTAATCAGTGTGTTGTGTTTGCCAGTCACTTTTAAGATGCTTTGCCCAGCTTGGCCACCCACACAAACTGTTCAAGGCATAGTAAAACCCACAGTATTTGGATTTGAACTCGTCTGTTTCTTGCAGTTGGGAGTGGCTGCCCAGGGCTGCTTTGTTTAGGCAGCTGTGGGCAAAATGTGGCTTGGTTTTTCAGAACCTGAGGTGAGCAAACTGACTGATGACTGGTTTTTTTTTTTTTCCACTGTCAGCTGTCTTATATTGACTTGTTTGCATTTTGGAAAGTAGTTTAGAACATCTCTCCTTTCAGATTTCACAATGTTTCTAAACTTCTAACGCTCTGAGATACTCAGCCTCTTGAAAAGCTAGAAGTTTTAAGGCTAAAAATATTGTTGGTATAAGTTAAATAAGTATTGGCAGATCTTGGAAAAGATACAAACTGTGACTTTGTGTGATGATTCAGGGACACAAAATGTGGAGTCTCATGTTGTACCAATGTCACTGATGATTCGTGGTTTGCTTTTTGGATTCTGGGGCGTCTTGTTGAATTAAAAAGCCCTTCCAACATCAGTTATAAAGGACTTTAATGGTTTGATTTTGTGATTGGGAAAATATGTTCGTCCTCTTTATGACCATGGGCAAGCTCACAATCTTTCAGTTAAACCAGGCAGGGAACAGAAACTCTTGTATTCAGCACGTGAGACTGTGGTCTTGTCTTGCAGGTGGCTGCCATCCTGTAGCCTTTTCCCTCTGTCCTGCATCCACACAAGCACATCTCTGCAGAAAACTGGGAAGTGGGAGAAAAAGAACCAGATTGTTTACCCTCCCCAGCTGCCTGGAGAACCCCGCAGACCAGCTGTAAGGATGCCTCTGGGAGTGGCCTTACCTGTCCCTACCAAACCTCAGCAGTTTTGGAACAGATTGTCACTGGCTCTGGGTGATTGCACAAGGCACTAGTTTGGCAGCTTGTTTATTCATTATTTCAATACATTGTTTTGTAACTGGGAAGTTACAGGTGAATGTAACAATGAATGAACAAGGCTCTGAAGCTGCACGTGAAGAGAGTGTTGGGTATTTGATCACTGAAGGGACTAATCACTCCTGCTTTCTCTGCAACTCAGCTTGGGAGGATTTGAAGTTAACTCTTCAGCATTTCCTCACTGTCAGGAACTGATATTTTTGGATTCTGTTTTTGTAATTTTTCTCTGTTGGGAATGAATGTGTTGTGGCCTCTGTTAGACACTCTGCTCAGGAAAGTGAAGTGTTTGCATCTCAAAAGAGAAGGGACTTTTTGGGGCATGTACTTTCATGGGCAATGAGCATTTACTGATTGCCCCTGTGACCATTATGCCTTAGGATGTAGAAATCCCTGCCGTGTCCTGTGCTGACTGGTGCAACGTGTGTGAAAATGCAGCTATCCACCAAGTCACTTCTTAAATCAGTTCTTTACCTGTTTATAAAGAATGCCATCTCTTTCAGATTTGTATTGATTTTAAATTCTACTAGCTAGTGTTGGTTCCTGTCAGTAATGATGGTAAATGAGTCTGTGGAGGCAGCTCTTCATGCCAATCAAACTTGAAACCCTCTTCACTTCTGAAGTGCTAATTGAGTTCACTCTGGTAATGGTGTTTAGTTGCTCTCCCAGTAAGTTGACTTGACAGCAGAATAATATTTTCAAGACTGAATGGCTGTGTCAGTCTATGCTTCTAAAGGTGGGGAAGATGAGAGGAAAAGATGGTGAAAAATATTCTGGTTATCCTTTTCAGGGTCTTCTGTTTAGAAACTAATTGTCATAAAATTTTCTTAAACTTTTCTGTATGCTAGCAACTTTTTTTTGTTGCTTTCAAACATCACAACTATGCCTGATCTGGTGTATGGTATAGGAGGGAGAGCCATACTTATTTTATTCCCAGTAAGAAAGTTGTGGAGCAGACAGGGATGCTCCATTCTCGTTTTCACAGCAAAATTACTGATCTGTAACTTGTTTGTTTGTTTTGCACCTAGGAAATATATCACTGTCGGAGGGACATAAAATACAGCAGAGATAAGATGTGGTATCTGGCAAAACTGGTAAGCAAAGAGGACTTTGTGCTGTGTTTGTCAGAACGCAAAATTTACTTGCTGTATTTGCCTCAACAGCCTCGTTCAGTCTCAGTCTAATCAGCATCTTCATCCCTGAGTCCTCAGGAGGAGCCTGGACCTGGACAGGGAATGGCTGTGGTTTGGTTTAGCTGCTTTACCCCAAGATGCTCTCAGAGGTGTTCCCAGAACAATGCACAGATGAGGCACTGTGGAGGAACTGGCATGTTGGTTTCTGCCTAGTAGTAAATGGCAAGAGGGATTTTGAAAGATACTTATGGGCTGTTTTTTCCTGTAAGAAAAAAAGTAATGGAATGTTTTATCAAGATTTCGTCGATATTGACCTCAGAATTTCTGTATGTAAGATATTACATTGAAGAAACTCTGACTAAGGAAGCTAAAGTATCTTTGTTTTTTATAATGGGAATATAGCTTTAGTAATGTCTTCTGAATAAGAGAAGGGAAATAGTTGTAATTGCAGAAGTTAATTTTAACACTTTGTTTGCAGATAAAAGGAATGTCCATTGACCAGGCTCTTGCTCAGCTGGAATTTAGTGACAAAAAGGGAGCAAAGGTGATCAGAGAGGTACGTAGCAGTATTCTTTAACACTCCTAGTTTCAAGAAAACTTTAAAATCAGTACCTGTCACCAGAGGTTTGGAGTTGTTTCTGTGGGGCTTTATGTTTCAAGTAAGACTGTTGGGAACACATTCAAACAACATATTTTTGTTACAGTCATGTAATGTTGTGACTTACTAATATCTTGGGGTCACTTGTGCTGGCTGTTTTAATTTGTCATGATGATAAATTACATCTGGTTGTCCTCTGTAACAGGACTTGGCATTAAGCTCATGGTAAATAATGCAGAATCCTGGTCTCTAATGGCTGTTACTTCCATGTGCTTTGATCTTAAAACTGTAAGAGATGAGGGATATTATCAAGGAAAGGAGTGTCAAGGCACAAAAGCTTTTAATACACTGCAGTTAAGGCTCTTCAATTACTCTTGGCCAAAGCATTGGTTTCTGGCAGAATAATGGCAGACATGCCTTGTTGAATGGCCCGAGTTCATTTTGTCCACCTTGGAATTTGTTTCTAGTCTCCTGTCTAATTAGGCAAAAGTCCATGGTTGGAAGGCTGACAGAAGTTAGTGGGAAGCATCTTTTCCATTCCCTTTCCTCCCCAAAAATGTATTAAAATTGTCCTGAGGCTTTTTCACTCTGTATGCAAGGAACATGCTTCTGTAAAAGATGTTTGTCTTAACAGTTTTTATCACTATGAACTACTTCTTCTGTAACAGACTTAAACTTTCAATTTCTTCCATCTTATCTAAAGATAAGAAATAACATTGCTTAAATTCCTCCTCAGGTATTTCCATTTCTTTTTCTTTTGTTACAGGTTCTGTTGGAAGCACAGGACTTGGCTGTAAGAAAGCACAACGTGGAATTCAAATCGAATTTGCATATAGGTACATTTGTTTTAATTCAGTGCATAAAAATGTCATCCTACCCTATGAAAAAGTTTTATCCTTAATCGGGCTTTGCCTCAAATCAGCAGAAATGAGGAGAAGGCAGTTTCAGCCAAACTTATCTTTACGCAAAAGGCGGGTGCTTGCAGCACAGCTGAAGTTGTAGTGGTTTTTGAGCGTTCTACCATCACTTTTTTTTGGACTTGGTGCCTGACTGGTGGTGTTCTGACATCTGGCAGATGCATCATTTCTAAGATGTGTCCATCTGAGAGTGGAATTTCTGCTCCCTGTGTGAACAGAAGATGTTTGACATGAATATGAAAGACTAGATAACAAGAAGCAAACTGTTACTACTTTTTAATGTTCCAGTGAACAGAGATGCTTAAAGTTTTGTCTGTGGCTGGTACAGCTAGATTGGCAGGATCAGAATTAAACTTCCATTAGAAACTGTGTAAAAGTACATGAGTATTGACAGAAAACTTCTTAATAAAAAGACTTTACTGTAGATGTTTACAGGATAAGCTTGGACTACAGCACTTTTTAGCCTAGAAAAATGTTAGAGAAGTGTTCATCTGTAGGTATTTTTAGGCCCAAACTAAAAAATTCCCATTTTGTCAAACGTGGCATAAATTTTAGTAAACAGAACTTACAAGCTTAAAGGCACCTGGACTGTAGAGCAGATTTTATTAGAATTCTTTGGAGCATTCCGGGCTTCTGCCATAAGAAGGATCAACTGCTAGTGCAGGACTGGATGTGTAGCTAATGAAAATACCTGTGATATATGCAATAAAGGGAGAAAAGAGAGAAAATGAAGTCTGTGAAACTTCTCCAGGAATTCATGAGACAAACCAGTGAAAAGCAGTGATATTAATGCCACCTTCAGAAGAGCTCTATATTCTAGCCAGTGTTCAGTGTGGCTTTGGATCAAGGGTGGGAGTTGCTGATCTTAGAGGTCTCTTCCAACGCAGTTGATTCCATGACTCCTTTGGATTTGTCCTTTCCTGCATACCTTTGTGTGCATGCTTTCTCAATGCACCTTCTTTGTGCTCCTGAGGAGCATTAATTCACCTCACGGGTTCCCCTGCAGCTCTGATCTTGCTCAGTGTAAGAGCAGAAAAATGGGGGAGAGCATCCTGAGTAGAGTCAACTTCCCAAGGAGCAGTCATGAGCCATCCACTGGCAGGACAGGTGTGTCTGTAGCAGTTCATTCCTGACTGAAGAGTCTTCTCTCCCCCTCCTGTTTCCTGCAGCCACGTCCCTGACGGGCAGAGGCCGCTACGTGAAGCGGATCCGTTACCATGCCAAGGGCATGTTTGGCATCATGAGGATCAACAGGTGCCACTACTTTGTGAAGCTGGTGGAAGGTCCTCCCCCTCCTCCAGAGCCACCACGGACTGGCTTTGACCAGGCTAAGGAATACGTGCAGCAGCTGCGGAGCAGAACGCTTGTTCACACACTGTGACAGAACTGTTGGGACTCTATAGGTGTCTCCTGTTTGGCAATGTAATTGCAGAAGAGAATAATAAAAGTAATGCTTTGGGTTCACCTTTGGTGCTGCTGGAGCTGGGTGATGTGAAAATGATGGTAGGGTTTTTTCTGTGTTGTCAATCCATAGGTATGGAAAAATCTTGGAGCAGCAGGTGTTAGTTTTTCTGAGTTACTTGGACCACAGCATTCAAGCTTGACTCTGGGCTATCAAATCCAGAACATATGGTGCTGTTAAAAAGCTTCTAAGGAACTGAAATTCAACAGGTGTCTCTGTTATGTGTGGTGGGGTCTTTCTTTTATTGTAAAAATATGTGCTTGACAGTCATATTGCAAGATCAAGACTTGGAGTAAAATTACTAAAATTTTTTAAAGGAGCTACAGCAGTGGGAGATAAAAAGTAGCAATAACGTTTGAGAATATCAGACATGAATTTTTGGCTTATCTGGGATGTAATACTTTCCTTACAGCCTCTTGGACACTGTCTGGGACTGGGGAATAAAGTCCTTTAACGTTGAGATTTTGGCAGCCGGTAGGTGGCAATGTTTAGTTTCTCAGGGAGCAGCAGCAAAACTTCGTCTGTTAGAACCCTCCTGGATTCTGCCCATGGCATTCATAGTATGTGCATTCAGGTATGTGCATGGAGTTCAGGCTGTTTTCTGTGGAAACTCAGTGTGGGTAACAGGCACAGTGTGGAGGAAACCTTGTCTTGGTGAAGAGTGAACTGATGATTCTGCACTGTCTGGAAACAGATTGCCTTTATAATGTTGAGGAAAGTAACACTGTGGATTTAATGTGAAATGGTTTATTGTATATACAAATCAGGCTCTCAGCTCTCTGAAAACAGTCCCGTTTCTATCATTACTTTGAAGAGAAAAAGACTGAGGTCAGTAGGGGGAATCTCATTTCACTCACTCAGATTTTTAACTCCAGATGGCCAGAGTTCATGAACATCAGCATAAAAAGAGAATGAGCAGTTGCTTGTTCATGCCAGTACCTGCTATTTAGAGTTTTCCATTATGGGAGCATTAAAATGGGAGATGGATTGCTTAGTTTATTTGGGTCTTTATACCACACCAAGTCATCGTAGCCTTTCTTCCATGTGTTTACTTTGATCAGTAGTTAAATGATGGCAAAGGGCAGTTCCTATGAGGAAACAAATTATCCTTATTGTCTTAACGAAGGTGGCACACAGGTGTTTCTTCTGGCTACCAAAGAAAGGGTCTCATGATGTTAAAGAGGATTAGGGGATGGCAAAGTTACACAGGAAGTACATGCAGATCTAAGTCCTGTTTGCAGTCTGCTTTTCTGCACTGCACTTTCAGACACATTTCTTGCTGTAAAGCCACGATTTAGTAACTTGTCTGAAAGGTGTGTTCTGATAAAACTCTATCTCTGTAGTCCGTGATATGTGTTTGAAGAACTGTTTCTGTTGTACTGTGATAAACAGCTGTTCTGGGCTCTGCCAGCTGCCCTTAAACTCTTCTGTCATGCTGAATCTGTTACAAGTTGTAGCAAACTTGAATCATTTAATCTTTTTGGGGAACAGTGATCTGGGAAAAGACTAAAGCATTGCAAAATAATTAAAGTTTAATAAGAAGTCACATATGTTGCACTTAGATACATGCAAATATCTAAAACCTGGCTTCTAGGTGTTTTATTCCAGTACGTATTTCTCCTATATACTGTAGATTTTGCTTTGAGTCCCTTTTGGACCTCCAGAGAAGGATGTATCCTTAGAGATATCATTGCTCTGGTTATGATTCTGCAGAGAGAAGTGAGACTGTGACTGATGTCTTTTCCAGGTTCTTTATGATGCAGTAGATGGCCCTGAAACTCCTTTAAACAAACAGACCTGGGCTTTGAAAAATTTTCAGTCAAAAATTGTGGGTTTTGCTTGTCATTCTTGTTTTCTTCCTGAAGACAGTAAGTGGTAAAACTCCTTTTTGACATGTTTTTAGTCTTCTTATTCCTTAATAGCCTTTTCTGCCATCTTAAAAATGCATAACCCAGTGGATCTTTATGGTGTTAGCTAAGGAAGCTCCACAGGTGTCTCTGTAACAGGAGTGGTGGGAGGTTGGGTGAGGTGAGGGGCTTGAGTTGGCTTGGTCCCTGCCTTTCCCTGGTAGGATGGTCAGAGTGAAATTGTTTCTGTGGAAGGTGCATCAAAACAACAGGGTGGGAACCTGCCTGAACCTTTTCCAATTCACTAAGATGTAGGGATTAACCTTTAGCCTGGCAAGTTCTATATACACATTTGAGGGGTTTGAGTCTTCTGTGCTTTCTTGGTAATTAGTACCTCTGTGCTTCAGTTTGGTATCTGATGCACGTTCAGCCACAGAATTCCATGCTAACTGCAGCAAGGCTTTAGCAGAGCATCCTTTACTGCTGTGACCTCTGATGAAAGAGTTCTTAAATGAGCTGTCACCAGACAGGAGGGAGAGGCACTGAGACCTCTACTCAGTGCTGATTTCATGAATCACATCTGGGGGCACTGTAAACTCACCACTTGTGTATGTGCTGATGTTACAGAAACTGGAGAAGGAGCAAGTACACGTGAAGGTGTAGTAAGGCTTCAGGGAGATATGAAGAGAGCAGAACTGTGAGCTGTGCTCAGCAATCTGAGATTTAATTGAGAAAAACTTCCAAACCTGCTCTTGGGCTTGCTCATAAATATTTTAAAGTATCCAATGAGAAAGGAGAAGTACTTTTGTTAGTCAGCCTGATGTGTTTTTGGATGTGTATGGTTTGGTTTTTTTCCTTTTTAAAACTCCTGGGCACTTACTGCGAAGGTAGTTCATCAAAGACAAAATAAGGAAAGGCTATGAATATAGTTACAAAATTCATCAGCCTCTTCTAAAACATGGAAGATAAATGAGAGAGTGATAGACAATGACCAGACAGTTGGGTATCTGTGATTGTGGTCATGCCTGTACTGACATGCTGTGGCGAGTGGTCTGCCTTAGGGCTCAGGTGGTGCCTGGGCACTGACAGGTGTGTTCTGCCCAGTGCTCCAGCTGTGTTACTGTACCTGGTATGACCTTGACTCAACCAAGGTCATGCAGTGCAAATTTTGTGATTGCCTGGTGCACAAACAGGAGTTGTGTCAGGACTGCTGCCTGCTCATTGGGGAGTTGCCTGGGAAATCACGTCAGTCACTGGTGGAAGGAACCATAGGAATTGCTGCTTTCTGCCAGTCCCTATGAAAATCCATTGCTGGGATGTTGGAAAGTCATTTGCAAACAGAATTCTCATTTAAATAGAAATAAGGGTACTCCTAATGGTCTCAATGAACCAGAGTGTGACATTCCTCAGCACAGGAGCCACAGTCCTGCTGGAAAGGCCCCTAGTTCAGGCTCTTCAAAGAACAAGCCTTTTTGCTGAATGACATATCTCCACTGCCATCTATCCAGCAGCACTTCAGCCATGTAATTTAAAATAATTAAAAACTAAACAAAAAAGGAGCCTGTAATAGCAGAAATAATCACATAAGCTGCTGTTTGCTGGAGCCTTACCCAGGGAAAATAACTTGAAAGGAGGGGAAAGTTTCAGGAACTGACTTTTGAATACTTACACTGAAGTAAGGAGCAAGATACCTTCTGGGAGTAGTCAGCAAATGCAGAGCTCATTTTGTATTTGCTCTATAACATCACTCCTCTTGTTTCAGGGAAGTTGTGTGCTGGTTTGGAGGGCAGGCTGCCACTGAAGGGAATGAGCCAAGGAGAATGTAACTTTACTGTGGGCAAATGAGACATTCACCTCAGAGCATTTGCTGAGGAAATTAATCTGATAAAGACTGTGTAATACATTTGAACAGAGCATTCTTGAACATGACAAAACGTGGGGCAGAGTGTCTGAATAACCACAGCATCTGTGGGTGCTGCTTCTGGGCATTGCACAGGAGTGCAGCCATCAAGTTCTCTGTGTTCAAATGGACTTGTCAGACATGAACCTGGATTGGTTCATCTTTTTTTTTTTTTTTCACCAAAAATAATGAGTGGAGTCTGAAACCATGTTTGTATTCATATGTTTATTTTAAATTAGCTCAGAGTTGTGACCTTTGTCAGCACTGCATCAAGTCACCCGTGTCTCCAACAACAGGAGAGGCCCAGCCACCTCTGGCCTGAACTAGTGCTGCACTGAGAACACTTCTTGCCCAGCCCAGCCTGAGCTTCCCAAGCTTTGTTGTCCTTGTCCTTTATTCTGCTCCCTGGTGCTATTGAAAAGTGGTTGACCCTATGACATCGTAACTCTCTGCTGCCGTCAGATCACCCTGCTAACCAGCCCTCTGGCAGGATGAACAAGCCCAGCTTCAGCCTCTCCTCATAAATCTTGTTCCTCAGCCCTTGTGTTGTCCCCTCTCCAGTTTCCCCATCCCTGTTGCAGTGTGGAACCTAAAGCCAGACTCAGGATCAGGTACAGCTTCACCAGCACTGATGAGAGGGAGATAACTTCCCTTGGTCATCTGGCCATGCTTTTAGTGGAGCCAAGGATGCAGTTTGCAGTCTCTGACATGAGCATGTTGTTGGCTCCCATTTAGCCTAATGTTCATGCAAGTCCCAGGTCTGTGTTAGGTTGCTCATCAGAATTGGAGCAAGGACCTGTAACACGTGTATTCCAGCTCTCAGTGCTTTTCTGTTGACACTAATGGGGACAACTTTACTGATAGGAAATTGTTCTGCTGTGTGAGTGGCAATTTTTTTCCTAATAGAAAAGTTGCAAAACAGTTTTCTGGCTTCTGTTATTAATCAAACTGATGCCAGCAAAGAGTGGAGTGCATTTGTACATGCTGTTGTGGTAAACTCTATCCATGTGTGCAGCTAATAAGCAGTGTCTACAACTTTTCTATTGATTATTAACTTCAAAACAAGACAAACACAGGTCCTTACTGTATGCTGGCCATGTAAATTAAAACTTTATTTAAATGAAATCAGTGGACTGTGAGATGCACTGCATTGGGCCAGCAAAGGATTGCTTTTCAAAACCAGCTCCTCTGGATGCCCCTGATTCCTTGCCTTCTTTTTTCCCCACTTAAGATTCCCAACAGTGCATTAAGATGAACTCAGTGGTTAGTAAATTTTCCCCTGTGTAGTTTACAAGCTCAAGGTTATGGGCTAGAACAAGTAGTGTCATGCTATAAATCAGGTGTAATGGAACAGCTTGAGAGAGCACACAGGAGTCCTTCCCCTCACACAGTGTGTGTCCAAAATCTCTGAAGCTACAGCTGGCACAAGCCCAGAAACCCCCACAAATGGCTGATTCAATAATTAATAATGAGCCTGGTGCTGCTCCCCTCTCTTCTGGAGTTTGAATTTCCTGAATCATTCACCTCTCTGTACTGGAAAACTCTTAAAAAGGCTGCAAATTGGAACAGGCAGAAGTTTTTGCCAGAAATGGGGTGTAGCTGAACCCCACTGTGGTGCAGAATGGAGGTGGGACACTTGCCTTGTGGGAGTTCTTGCATAGCTTTAGCTTTCAGCTGTTCATTATTCTGATTCTCATCACAGGCTTAAAAAGTCCTTCTCTGTTTCCTTCAGGCCTGAAATGTGTCACTAGTTCAGTGGGACTGAACATTGGATGGACTAAAGAAGAACCTGCCTGCAGAGGTGGGGGGTTTACTGGGGTTAATGTTGAGGCTTGAAGGTTGGCTGGAGGGCTCGTGTGCCTTCAGCTCAGAGCACAGGCTAAAGCAACAATCTGTGCTGTGACAGAGATGCCCAAGTTGGAGTCTGTAATGTTGTTCTGCTGGGAAAAGACAAGCTGGAGATACTGAACCTTGAGCTGGAAAGGGTCAATCACCAGGGCTGACTTCTAGAGACAAAGAGCTTCTAGTAGTGGATAGTATCTCCATGCAAATGCTCCAGCTGGGATTTGTCTGCCCTGTCCGTGTGAATTAGGGAAGCTGCCCAGGATCCCTGTTGGTAGCAACCTCTTAAATAACACTAGTGCTGAGTTTCACCCTGAGTGTGCTCAGGCCTTAATTAAATGTAGAAATGTGGTTGCAGGCAGGTAAATGAGGGAAGACAAATTGCATCTTCCTGACCAAGGCATATCTAGAGAATTCTGAGTGTGAAACAACCAGAACTGAGGTGCTCTTAGAAGGGAAGGGTGGATTCCAAAGTCAGCAAAGGGAAGGGGCAAAATTATTTGAAACTTGGATTTACCTCAGGCTGACTGGAGCCAAGAATAGGGTCAGAAGTCTGGTGTGGTTATACTCCTTTTGCTTACACATGTCAGGGAATATTTCTGAGATCAAGGCAATACCAACTGAACTATTGGCTAAGTAGCCAGAAATGTCTGAGTTTGTATCTAGTATGTCACACTTCAAAGCAGAGATTCCTGGCTGTTCTCATCAAGTCTGAGGTGTTTGAAAGATACTCTTCATTTTTCTTTTGCTCTTGTTATCTGTCTCTTTAGGGGGCCTGTGCTCACTGCTTTTGTGGGGATGGATGCTTGGAAAGCAATTATTGTTCATCTTCTCCATCTGTTCTGATGCTGGATATGCCTGTCTTTTTGAAGGCTTTCAGAGTCTGTGCTGGGAATGCATTTCTCTTCCCAGTGTTGAGAGATTTGTATTTTTAATGGGTATTTGTTTTATCTATCACATGCTAGATTTATTCACTTGATAATCCCTCAGCAACGCAGGCAATCTTCTCATGTCCTGGTCTAGCATGCAGGGGTTTTATTAATTTAACAGTTTGGCTTTGGGCTTAGGTAGCCACTGGAGGTAAATCCTGCTGAGTGCTGAGTGTGCTCACCACCACCAGAACTGAGAGCAGCAGTGACTTGCAGGAGCAAAGGACTGTGTTCTTAGAAACTTTCTTTACACATGTAGTATATGGACAAGTCACTGTGGAGTGCTTGTCTTTAATTCCTAGGCCGTAACTTTCTTTAATATGATTTCTCAATGAAAAGTGAGACTTCTTGATGGAATTTTTGCAATGTCTGCCTGTGCTCAGTTAACCACTTTGGGATTTCTTAGGAGTTCTTTTTTAATGTCCATCTTCTTCAATACAAAACAAAACCATCCTTCCTTCATCAAGGTGTGTTTTGTTAGCTGGAAAATGAGGGGGGAAAGCAAGAAAAAACACTTTCGTGTAATGACATTTCTACCCCACTGCAGCACAGTCCTCAGTATCATTGTGCCTGAATGTAAGATATTAACATTTCTTTCTATCTGCAGCAGGGGAAAACAATGAGTCTTTTTTTTTTGTTCTCTGACAGAGAAGCTTTGAATTTATTACTCACTTTAAAAATATTCCTTAATTCAGATCCCTTATCAGGCAGCATCCTATCTTCATTTTTCAGAAACAGGTCTCAGATGTTTTATCTGGTCCTGATAGTAATCCTGGGGGCCAAAATCCTAGGTTTCAGAAGAAGGCTAATAATAAATCTTTAAGATATGGTTCTGGGAAAGCAGGGGGATAGTGGAGATGACCCGGAGGTTCATCATATCCTGACAAGGTGAAATGCACCAGCAGCCCCTGCAGCTGACAGTTCCTTGGCACAGCTGTGACTTTGGCAAGTCAACACACTCATGGCACTGACAGCATAAACATTTTGTGGCAACTGTGCAAAGCAGGCAGCCAATTATTTTACTGATGATTGCCTCTCACTGCTCCCCTCCTCCTCCTTCATCTGCCCTAGAGAGGAAAACTTTCTCCCCTGTCCTCTCAGATAATGGCAATAATGGTTTCTTTCTGTAAAAATGTGCTAGCACTGCAGTAACCTGTGCTGTGTGGGACTTGGCTGTGTAGTTATGCTCCTTCCCTAAGTTCCCTTGTTTTCCAGACATTGTTTGTAGGTCCTGTCCGTGACTGTGGTAGCTGTAGCAGGGGTAGTGTGAGACCCTGCATCTCTAGTGATTCCTCTGCAGTTCAATTGCTTCCCATTGACCAACGTGGTAGAAGAGTTAGTGCTTCCAGAGGTGTCTAAAATCCTCCTCAGGAGATGCTCAGTGAGGGCTTTGCAAAAGTGGGTGGTGACCTCCTGCTGACTGGTTTGCAGAGCTGATCCTGGTTGACTCCAGTACCTTCAACTGCAGAACCTCCAAGTTTGTGTGCCCATTACATTCTCAGAGTAGTCAGGCCCGTGGGGCTGCTGAGGCCTGTAAGATATATACACAAAAACAAAGGAAGAAAATGTTGGATATATGTGGGTATATCAAGAACAGAGGGGTAATTTTTCCTACTTGAAGGTACATTCTTGATTCACTGAGCTGAAGGTTAGTTGTGCTCTAAACAGGAGGAGCAAGGCAGGGTTCCCAACTCAAAAAGCAGGGTTTGCTTTTGAAAGCCCAGGGTCCATCTCTGTTTGGTGAATCCTTTAGGTTAAATCTGAGTTGTCCTAAATTAACTCAGTCTCTGGATAGCAGATATCTACTGGAAATGATATCCAACATCTTAGCAGTCATCTAGGACCACCTTCTTAGCAGAATCTTGGATGATTTCTGGGCATTATGATGATGGCATCATTCTGACCTTAATTCTCATAAATGCAGTGGTACAGTAGAAACTGAGCTCCATCCTGCTGGTACTACATTGCTACCAGTCCCTGAACAACCTGGATTAAAGGTAGGTGGAGTGTTCAGCAGTGAAAAGGTAACTTCAGATGCTGTCCTCCTCCATGGACTGTAGAAGGAGAGGGGTGCAGCTTCTTAACTGAAGACTACCCTCTCCCTCACCACTGTTGTCAGCTATGGAATCTAATATAGCACTTTCATCTAGAGGCGGTGATGAAGTGGTTATTAAATGCAATAGAAATCATTCAGGCCCCTTTTGATTAAAAGCTTCACTCTTATCTGTGGTTTTCTATGTTCTTAGAAAAGAGCTGGGCACACACAGAACAAGGGAGAGAAATGCTTCCCTACTTTGTTGTTTTGGGGGGATGAGGCTTTAAGCACACAAAGGTATGTGGTAGGTGTTTACCTCTAAAACAAAGAGGCAATTAAATCTTAATCTGGAGAGGTTGGGGTCCTTCTCCTCCCCAGCCTGGGCACAGGGCTGTGATCCAAGTGCATTAAACTGTGTGGCAATGGCATCTTTTGGGTACTTATTGTGGAATAAAGCACAAAACATTTGAGAAATAACCATTACTTTGCATATAACACATGCCAGAGAAAGAGTGAGAAAAAATGTCAGAACCCTTCTATTACCCAGCTCTTTTGAATAGAAACATAAAATATTAATTTAAATCAACTGAAAGGCATTAAAAACTTGATGTTCTCTTTGCCCCAGAAGTACTCTGCTGATAAGAAACAAATTAAAAATGCAGAGTTTTCAAATGGCAAAAATGCTGCATATTTTAAATGAAGTTGGTCTTTTTATGTGTAGTGTTTTGGACTAAAAAAATAATATTAAATGCACATAAAAATGATTACTGTAAATGGTGAAAACATCAAAGTTTGGCATCAAAGTTAAATGAAAGCGCTTGGAAGTCTGTTTGTTTGATCTGTACATAAATAAGCTTAAAAAGAAGCCAGGGCGTTTTTACACAGCCAGAACTGGGTAGCCAGTTCAACTTCCTCTGCATCCCAGAGATTCCCAAACTAGGTTAGATCCAAACATGGCCAGTATTTTTTGTTGGGTTTTTGTGTTTTCCTTCTCTGCCAATGCACCAGGGAAAATGAGTTGGCAGGAGACACAAGTTACAGGCTCTTATAAAATGCAAGAGTGAATGAACTCCAGGACACTGAAATAAATGCCTCTTTCCTCTTCTAGTTTTGGCATGAGGACTATCAAAATGAAGGTAAATGATGAGTCCTTGATCTTGCTGAAGCCATGGCTTGTATAGATAACTATATTCTTCCTAGGTTTGTTTCACCACCCACTCTTGAGTTGGCAAGAAGTGTGAATTAGGAATATGGGTCAGAGCTCTGTTAATTTGTATCAGCTAAAGATCTACTACAGAACTGAGCCACATTAATGTTCAGTTCAATTCAGTTTGCTCTTAGGAAAAAAACAAACAAACAAACTTGAGATGTGGGATCTGTCAGAAGAAAAAAGAAACAAAAAAACCCAAAACCCAACAAACAGGACCAAAAGAGCCCACTGTGCTTTACAGGAATCCGCATGGTGCAGAGGAACAACTCTGAGCTCTGGGAGCTCTTTTGGTATAGTGCAAATGTAAGACCTTTATCTACAGAGAGCCAAGCTGCAGCTCGTTTGCTCTGGGAGCTGCAAGCAACTAGAAGCAAAACTTCAAAGAAAACCACCTTGGCTCCTGTGACTTCTGTTTAGCAGCCTGAACCTTTTGGGATCAACTGACTTTC
This sequence comes from Formicarius rufipectus, assembly GCA_013399695.1. Lineage (NCBI taxonomy): Eukaryota > Metazoa > Chordata > Aves > Passeriformes > Formicariidae > Formicarius > Formicarius rufipectus. The sequence continues at coordinate 196,194 of VXAU01005824.1, read as the reverse complement.
AACACTTAGGGGTGTGTGGCAGTCAGTAAAATATGCTCTCGAAACCTCTACAAGTTCTCCCTGTTTCATTTGGCTTCTAATCACGACCCCTCCGAGCACAGACCTTTCACCAGTACCCTGAGCTGGATCTGCGTGTGGCTCTGTGGTCCAAAGGAAGATGTTCTGCTTTGTAGAGCAGCTTGAAAGGCCATATGTTACCTGACACAGGAGAACATGCTGCTCCTTCACCTGGCCTCTGTTTGGAGCCCTGGAGTTAAATGTGCATCCTCTTCAGGAGGAACATCCGAGCCTGTGCCTTTGGAGATGGGACTTCAAGGCCTCTTCTGGAACTGCTATATGAGGTCACTGCAGGGCAATCAGCAAGGCAAGTCTTAGGAGAGGACTTGCCCTTCAAATATTCAGCTATAGCCTCGGGGAGTGTGTGCCTCTGACTTATAAAGGTATTATTTTTCCCTTCTGAGAAAGTCAAAATTGTTCTCCCCCATGTTCTCTTTCATTTAACAGTTCCACAACTCCTGTCCCCCAAAACAATTAATTATCTTGTTAAGATGGGCTTTCTTTTTCTTCCTGAAAGCTCTCCCTGTCAGTGCTAGAAGGAGAAATCTTAAGTCTCTAGATCACTTTCCATTTTCTCACTGTGAGTGGGAGTGCAGGAAAGATGCTCTTTATGAAAACAGTGATTTTTAAAGGGAGAGAAATAAAAAAACCTCCGCTGGAATGAAAACACAGCCTGTGTCCTCCTGGAGGGGTGACAGCTGAGATGGCAGCCTGCAATTTGGGCTGTTGTTTGGGCAACATGCTGCTTTTTATGCCATGAGCCCAAATTTCATTGGAGCTCTGTGAGTGCTCAAGGGTGGGTGGGTGGTAAGGATGTGGTTGACCCCGCTCTTGCAGTGTGATGCTGAGGGAGCTGGGCTTACCTTCCCCGAGGATTTAAGTCAGCTTTTCATCCTGCTTTCCTGGCTCTCACAGGTGTTTTTATTTTTGTTGGGACTGCCACTTAACAACATCTGGTTTATTTTAGCTTTGTACAATATTCTCCACCTCTTCCATTTAATGCCAAGTTGAATTTCACAGGTACCTGCAACGCACCCCTTGGGAGGGTTGAGGGAAAGAGGCTGCAGGAACAGAAGGGGTTGGTGTGTTGCTGTGCTTAGAGTAGGATCAGACTCTGAGCTGAGTGGCAGAGCAGACTCCCGGTGCATGGCAAGCTCAGAAATGCTTGTGGTTCTGCTTTGTGAACAAGGGAAAAACTAGGAGGATTCAGTGTTCTCACCTGCATCTCCCTTGCCTTGGGAGAGCTTCTCTGCAAGTGCAGTAAATCTGTTTTCCTATGAATGCAAGAGAGCTCTTGAAATAATCTCATTTCAATCCCTCTTGTTATTTTTAATGGATTCCAGGATGAGCTGGTTGCTATGTATAGCTTCTTTACATACAGATTTAGGTTTGAACCCAGCTGAATATTCAGTCCAATTACAAGCAAAGTCTTTGCTAAAACAGAGGCAAGGGGAACAGTGGGGAAGGCTTTCATGCAAATGAACAAACCAGCAAAAACAGGAGGACTGAATGTTTGTTATTCATACATATTCTTACAGGTAATTATTGTGATTTCATCCCTAAAAACTGCCCGCTTTAAGAAGAAGTGATTGTATTCTAATAAGTACTTGTTTATTAAACTTGCAGTGACTGAAGTGGAATATGAATTATTAAAATGTCTGTGAGGAGCAGGGTTGTTTTTCTTTTGCCAGGTGTCTGTGAAAAAATAAAAACAACGGGAGAAAATTCAGCAGGAGAGGCAAAATGTGAACCAAGAAGTGGTCCAACAGTCCCATGGCCATGAGACAGGATTCCCAAAGTCTGCCAGCAAAGCCAGAGCTTTGAGCCCCTGTCACCTGCAGGACAGCCCCTGCCCTGGGATGTGGGGAGCGGTCTCCACTGCCCAGGGAAACCAGCTCACAGTTGACTGCTCTCAGAGACTTGTGTAAGTCTGAGGCATCCATTTCTCTTGAGAAATAAGAGGAAATTTGGGTGGGAATAAGAATACCTCAAGTGCAAAAGTAACAGCAGGTGTTTTGGAGCACATGACAAAGAGAAGAGAGGGAAAAGGGGATGGTCTGTGAGGACAGGTAGCATCTGTCTGCTTATAAAAGGCACAGTGCACCCCACAATTTTATAGTAAAAAAAAAATAAATAAATATTTTGACAGAGAAGGGATAACAGAGCAAGGGAAGCCTGGAAAGGGAAGCCTTGATAGATTTAGCCTTGTAAGAGGTTAATGACTTAGCCCTTAAAACGAACCAGAAATTCAAGAAGGTTTCTGTGGTGGCTTTGACACATTCTGGCCACAAATGCAATGTGAAGATACTCTCTCCTTTTGCTCCAAGCCTTTGACTTTACTCTGTCACTGTGGGAAACTCATTGTACATAGAAGAGTGAATGTGAATTTCTGCTCCAAAATATTTATGTTTAGCATAGTTTGCTACAGAAACAAAGCTTGTGCCTTTGCATTGGATACCTGCCAGACTTCCCAGCAGCTTCAGACCTCTTGACCAAGTCTGACAGTTGAGGACAAATGTGGAAGAGGTTGAAGTTTATAAAATATCAGTGACAGGTAGAGTGGAGATCATATAAGTACTTGAAAAAGGAAAGCTGTGATGCCCTCCAAAAAAGAGATCTCATCCTGGTCCTATTCCAGGAGAACTTCCACCTGCAGTTCACAACTTCCTAGACCATGAAGTCCATCAGAAGCAAGCCAGTAGAAAATCAAAGTCAGTTTTTTTCTTTCTGTGTTAATGTGTGTGAATTCTGGAGAACTGTAGAACCGAAATGTCCCGAGCAAGTGATCCTGTTGATCCTGAACAGCACCTGTGCAATTGCAGGCTTTCATTTCCCTTGATTTCTGGGAGCTTGCTGCTTGGCTGTACAGTTTTGTCTAAAAGAAAGTCCAAAGATTCTTCTTTAAGCCCAGCCACTTGCTGGGTGACAGAACACAGGTACAGTCATATCCATATTTTTGATTGCTGGTTATTCATGAGGTGCTGCAGGCATATCTGCCTTTTGAGCTGAGTTCCCTGCTGTGCAGTCCTGCTTCTGTCATTCTCCCAGTAGAAAAATATGCTTTGGCCCAGTGATGTTTGCACGTTGCTGTTTTCTTCACAGTGCTCATATTTCTAACATTTATAATTCAAACGTCTTCAGAAAGAAGTGACAGTTTCTCTTCTACAAAAGGAAGAGCGTAATGACTTGTGTTAATTATTCCTCCACACTTACTCACTTACCAGGTCGTATATTACTCCAAGGCTTTTAGTGCCTTGGGCCAAAAAGGGTCATTACAGCACAGAGCCTAATGACCTGACCAAAAAAATGTAAGTGAGGGAGAATGAGTCCTTCTCCACTCTGAGCTCTCTGAAGTCATTAATGGATGCCTTGGGAATTCTACAAAGCAACAGCTCGAAAAACAAACAGAATTGTTCAGCGTAGAGCATCGCTCTCGTGACATCTATGCTATTATAAAGATTTACAGCTGGAATAATTCGATCTGGGTTTTTCTCTTCCCCCCATTGACTCACATTTTGGAAGGCAATCAGACCCTGAGAGTTGGGTTTTGCATAATTGAAACACCAGAACATATTAAGTGGAACAACTAATGGAGACGAAGCTTTTCCTTTCCTTCTAGACTGGGTTATCAATTATGAATTAGTGGCAATCTAAGATCAAAGGGGTTCCATTTTTGCAGCTGAATTTGAGGATTTTGGAACTGAACAGATGAAATGCAGCTAATGACTCATTTCAGGAAGGCTGAGACAGGAGATAACTGACGGGTGGAGTTAAGTGTTTGCTTTAATATGTTTCTGAACCTGGACACACGTTCTCAAATGTAAAACTGGACACAGATCAAGTTACTTATTCAAAATGTTGCTGTTAGTCATGTGGGGCATCACACATGGCAATTTGATTTATAGCATTTTTTCTTACTGCTGTATATAACCTAGTTATTGGGACATACTATAGACATGTGTTGGGGTTACCATGTATTTGTTACACAGAAGGCTGATTTGCACTAATACAGGTTCCATTACTGCAGAGAAAATACATCTCTCCAGCAAGGGCAGTTCAACACATGCTTAAAACAAAACAAAAAAGTATGAGAGTTGTTGTAAATTAGAAATAGCTACAGCTTAATGGAGGGACATTCAAAAGAGCAGTCTGAGACAGGACTTAGCTAACATGCTCCCTGAAGCAGCAAACAGTAAAGCAGTTTATGATTCAAGATAGTAGACAGTGCCACAAAGATCTCAGGAGCCTTAGGGAATGAACAGCAATCTGCTGTGATTTCTGCAAGGATGGACCATGGACAAAGCAGGAAGGAGCATCAGGTGCCTTTGGTTTAAAAGCCTTTTCTCCTTGAAACACTCTGGTTCTAAGTGACACAGGGCGAACCAGGTGAGGGGCGTTTGTGGTCAGGGGCTGAGAGCTGCTCCAGGTGAGGGGTGTTTGTGATCAGGGGCTGAGAGCTGCTCCAGGTGAGGGGCGTTTGTGATCAGGGGCTGAGAGCTGCTCCAGGTGAGGGGCGTTTGTGATCAGGGGCTGAGAGCTGCTCCAGGTGAGGGGTGTTTGTGATCAGGGGCTGAGAGCTGCTCCCACAGCTTCCCCTGGTGTGGGGTAACAAGATCTGGGGGGTGGGAAGCAGCTCAGGGGAGGTTGTGGTGACCTGCTGGGGCTGGTAAGGAGGAGACACCAGCCATGAGTTTCCCTGCAGACTGGGGAGAGGAATTTCTTAATCCAGAGGCTCGAAGGTGGCAGGAAGAAGCTTCCCAAGGAATCTTGGCTGCCCTGGCAAAAGTGAGTCACTGGTTCAGTAGCAGCTCTGAGTCTGTAAAGGGAAGGGGAGGACTGGCTGAGAGAAGAGGGCTCTTGGCATCAGCTCTGAGGGTGTGAAGCCTCTGTGGCTGCCCAGTGTGTCTGTTTGTTTTATCACTGTTACTAGCTCTCTGCTCTTGCTTCAAAAGCACTGCATAAAAAGTCAATTATTTTGTTTGCCTTTATGTAAAGTATTTCTTTTGGGCCTCAAAGTTATCATTTTTAATAGGGTGTTAGATAAATGTCATGCTGCATATTACTTATTTTGTTTGGATAATGCCTTCTAAATAGGATTTTAGATGAATTTAATTTTAATTGTTTTTTATTTTATTTGAATAATGCCTCATAATGAGACTTTTGAAATTAATGTGAATCTATTACTAAATTATAATTTAACAATTATGGAAATAATGAATTTATTATCACAACTGCTGTTGGAACAAAAAGGAAGGAGATTCTAATAACCTGACTCACCTTTGCTGATTTATCAGAGAGAATGTGAGGCTGGGAGTAGTCAATGTTATATTCAAACAGTTTAATGTTTGGGGAGAAACTTTCAGAACTTTGTATTTACCTGAAATGGGAAAGGAGTATTTACTTTGAAATAAAAAAGAAAATCTAAATGGAGAGGCCAAATGGATAAAACCTACCTCAGCTTTTGCTCAGCAATTGGCTGACTGGTTTTTTTTCTTTAGGTTTGAGGACTTTGGACACTGGTTTTTGAGGTTCTCTAATGAAAAATACCTTTCTCCCCCTAAATTTAGCTTTTAATTTAAGCAGACTCTGATGGGGGAAGGTGTGTTCTGTTGCCCTGAGTTGCACAAGGCTCCGTTGTTCTCTGGCTGTAACAATGAGCACCTGGAGATGAGTGTCTCCCTCTACAAACCGGCAAGGAATCTGTTTAAATAGGTGGTTTAAATGTGCTTCTTTTCGTCTCTTTGGGTCAGTGTCTGCCTTTGTTCACTTTGTCCGTGTTTCTCCAAGGGCTTCTCTACTTCCTGAAACTGGTTTTATTCAGATATCTGATAACTTATGAATCTTTGTGAGAGGCAATAGAAGGCATGGTCTTTCAGAAAATCAGGGTAAAACAATTATTATAGGGAAAATACTCAGTCCTTGTTTAAAACTCTGGGATGGGTTTGATGACTCTCTCTTCAGATCACAGTGTAAAGTTTTTTTCTCTAAAGGATCTTGTGGCTTCTGCAGAGCTTTTGCTTAGGAAGTTACGGCTCTGCCTGGAAGGGGCACTGACTGGAGCACTGAGAAGGGGGACAGCAATGATTTTGTGTTACTGATTTGTTACCTGATGGTGCAAGTCTGGTCAGGGATGAGCATCTGCCCCCTCAGCTCTGGTGTGTGAGGGGTTCAGCCCCCCGGGGTCCAGCTGGTTCCAGAAGGCTGTGGGGACAGGGAACCTCCAGCTCAGGGCTCCTTGTTTGAGAAGAAGGGGAGGAGGGCTCTATGGTGCTCAGGTTCTCCCAGACTGCCTGGGCTCCCTGCTGGGTGTCTGTGAGGGGAACATCTCTCACCATACAAAGGGGTCTGGCTAATGCAGGCAAGTGAGTCGTGCATTTTTGAGCACACCATCAAAGCTGTGTTTTCTTCCCTCCTGGTAGTGCATGTAACACCTGGTGCGTTTGTAAAGGGTTCTCTTCAGTGGTTTTTTAGGCTTTGATCCTGGATGTAGGCTCCCTGCATGGGGGGGAGCCCTGTGAACCTCCCTGCTGCTTGTCCTTACCCAGCCTGGGCTGGAGATGGAGGGATGCTGTTCTTCCAGGGGCTTCTGGAGGTGAAAATACGCCAGAGCAAAGCACGAGCAAAGGTGTTGTGCTTGGTGGGCTGAAGGGTTGGGGGCTGGTCTGGAGAGTTAAACCCCATTTCTTCTCTCTGTGTGGCTCTGCATCCTCTGGGCTCTTCCCTTGTGCTGCCACACCATGCAGCAAATTAATTCCCTGGAGTGTGGCAACAATGGGAGCAAGAAGCTCCTACCCCGTTTGCTGTTTGTTTTATTTGAGGTGTTGTTAACCTTTACTCATTGCACTTATTTACTTCAGGTTTTAATAGTGTGATAAGGTCACTACAGATTTAGTGGGAGGCGTTTTAAGCACTTGCAGCAATAAATCACACTGTACATCACCCTTGTGTGGTTTATCCAGAACCAGAGAAATCCAATTTGGTCCACAATATGAAGGCCAAATAAAGGCAGGTATCATGGTGAGAAAGCTTTGACGTATGGTTCTGAAAGAACCTGCACACTTCTCCTCTATAAATTAACAGCTATTTTGCAGAGCTGACAAGCAGCTGATATTCTTGGAACTGATCCTATTTGTGGCTTTTTCTCCCCCCCACCGCCTTCCATTCCAGTCTCTTGAACTTTCCCTTTAGAAAATCCAAAGAGAAGAAAAAGCAGTCTGTTCACTAAAGTAGGTTTTAAAACACTGTTGGGACGGATGTTTCTCACAAGTCCAGTGAACTTGCTGGTAGTGCATGAAACCCTAAAACCTCAGGGACTCATCTCCGCAGGAATAGGTTCTTATCTGTTCCTTTATATGCTGGATTTTTTNTTTTTTTTTTTTTTTTAAGACAAGACAGCTTTTGCAGGTAGGATCAAACCAGCCTGCAGGTCATTGTAAGAGCTGCAAAGTTCTAGTGACCAGAAATGAAAGCAGCAAGCTCTGTTCAAGAGCTGTAGATAAAACACAAGAGAATGTGTTGTGGGCCACTAAACTGCACTGGCCAGGAAGTAGACTCAGTAACCTGGCATGTATATCTTGCTTTAATTCCTGTTGGTTTATGGCCCCTGCAGTACCCCAGGAGCCCAGCCAGTCATCTGACCTTACCCCTGCCTTCAGTCCAGCAAAATTGAAAGGGTGTTGGAGAGGGGAGGGAGGGATTAGTTGCCAGCAGCAGTGTCGGACTTCTGAACTCTCTAAATGACCCAAGAGGAGATTGATTTTGCTGATGTGTAAAGCCTAGCAACCTCCAGGGTTTTAAGCTAACATTAAAAATTAAATGCCAGTTTCCAAGTTATTAAAGGTGGAATAAAATTGCTGCATCTTACCACATTCAGAGCAACAAAAAGATGGAGACTTTGTAGAGCTCAGCAATGCTGTTCCTGTGAAGTGCAAAAGCAGTGTGAGGAGGAAGGACAACTGTCTCCTCGAGTTTCTCCTTCATCTGGGTAGTGAGAGAAGAAAAAGCACTCTGAGTGAGAGACAGCACTGTGATATCTGCCAAACTTGCCAGAGAGCAGTGTCTGGCTGGGCTGTGTGAGCAGCACACCTGACGGATGCTCAAACACAGCCCCCATGAAAACAGGCAAGTCAGATTTTGCCAGGCACTGCTGCCTCTCACTCAGTGTCAAATACTCTCTGCAAGAGCAACTCCCTGAGTGATAGATTAAAAAGCAGCAAGAACTCATCAAAATCCAGATACATCTTTTTTAGGTAAATAAAACCTTGTCACTATGGAAAAATGGAGGTGCTGGATGAATTTGTGCGAGGGCTGTGGGTGAAGTTTCCCTCTCACCACCATGGGCGTGTTTTGGGCACATGTAACCATTGCTGGGTTTGCCTTTTTGAGTCCTTGCCTGATGTCTTTCTGAGGACTGCAGCTCCTAGAAATGTCTGATTTGTTTGTTTTCAACGGCATGAACCTCCTACCATCATCTGCATAGGTGGCTCATGAACATCTGACCCCTCTGAATCAGGCTGGGAGAAAAGCCAAACTTTTTTTTTTTTGTCATCAAATCCTAGGGCTTTTATCAAAGTACATGCATTTTTGGAGCAATGGGGCTGAGAACAGCTGGTGCACAGGACCTGTGTAACCCGTGGAGGTCCCTATGACAGGACATGAAAGCAGTCAGTTGCTGCTGTGAAATTCAGGGAACAGGGGACAGATTTTTTTGAATAACTGGACATGCCTCTGCTGCAGCACCTCCCATAGGTGCAAACTGCAGCTTTGTCTGTGGTCTCTGGCAAAGAACAGATGGGAGCAGCACAGTCCTTGGGAAAGGGGGCACTCGTCTTTAAAAGGGTCCACTTGAGGCACTGGGCGCCTGACACGGTCACTGCCGCTCACTGAAAGCTGCAGCTCCAGGGCATTTTGCATGTCAAATAGTGTCTTTCAGTCTTTAATGCCTAACTGTTCTGATTATCCTCTTTTAATTTTTTTGCTGACTAACTACATCCATAAGTTCTTTGCTCTAATAGAAACCTGCTTAATGCACAGCCACGTTGTAAAGTCGAGCTGCAGTTCCAAGGTGCCCAATCCTAAAGGATTCATTTGTTCCAAACAGATCCATTCCTCTATGAAATTTGCTTTGATTTGCAAAATGAAAAATGTGTTCATTTAACAGAGCTCTTCCTTTGACAGGTCACTATTTCACCCTTTTGGTGCAGGAAAAATTTATTTTTAATAAGTTTGTTGCTATTTGGTTATTTGTTTCCAAAGGCCTCACTTCAGTGCTGCAGCTGTGATGTGGAGTAGAGAAAAAGAATTTTTTATGGCAGTCTATTCCTTTCACATGTCGTCACTTTAAGTGCAGCTCAGCTGTATTGCAAACAGCAGGATGTGGTCCTGGAGGGAGCACCGAGCCGCTAATTGAATGTTGTACCAGCAGCCTTGAAGCATCAGCGCTGCCAAATCCAGCTCCTCTCTTTGGAGCCCTCCCCTGTCCCAAGGGGAGTCCCCAGGGACCAGGTTGGCTCTTGGCAGTGATGTGGATGCTGCAGGGGGGGTGTGTTCATCCTTCTGGGTGGGGATTTTTCAGTTCCTGAGCCTGGTTTAATAGGAATGAGTGTCCAGAGTGAGTACTTGTGTCAAGGACCTGAGGGGCGGGTTGAACTAGGGGATCTTTAAAGAGCACTGCCCACCCAAACTATTCAATGACTCTGTAATAAATAGGAAAGAACTGTGAGTAAAAATCACTTGTTCCTGACAAGGTTTTGTGGTGAGATTCTCTGCTGTGAAGGCACCAAAACCCCCAGAGGAAGCCTTAACTCCCTCAGTTGGTGATGCAGATCAGAGCAGGCTGCACCCAGTGCCTTGGGAGGAGACACCTGAGTTTCCAAGGCCAGACCTGGACATGGCTCTGTGTGTGCTATTTGCTTTGCATCTACTCCTCTCTTCTGTGCTTTGCGAGAGTTTGGAGGATAAAACCTTAAAAATCTTGGTTTGGCACCTGTAAATAGATATTTAAAAGGAAATGGTAGTTTTATCAGTTATGATAGGAAATGACCCACAGTGAGGAGTGGGATTAAGACCACTCAGCATCTCTGAGTACCACCAAAATCCAGCATTTCCTTTGTCTATAGTATGAATAAAAGCTCTGGAGAGCTCTTTCTTACCTTTTTTTTTTTTTTTTTTGAGAACTATCCTACCTTTATTTCCTAACTTTCTCCTCTTCATCTGACTGACTTTTCCCTGGGGAGGTTTCCTTCTCATTGCTGCCAGACAATGGCCTAGATCTTGTGTGTGTTTTCTGAAGACAGCAGCTGAGTTGCTGCTCCTTATTTTCTGTGCTGTTTAAAGCTGGGCATGGTTCAGCAGAACTCAACCACTTTGCCCTTGAGAGTAAATCTCAAATTCCAAGATGCATCTTTACCACTGTGTTTCATGCTCTGTGGGCTGAAGTGCCTGTCAGGATTTCCTGTGAGCTGTGGGGATGAGTTGATACTCTCCATCTCTCTTCAGCATGCTGACAGGGCACTCACCATTAAATGCTGACGGGCTCAATTTCATTTTGCCTGTGTCATGTTGGTGTCTCAATCCATGTGAAATCAGAGACCCCCTTCACTTTGCAGGGCTGGACCCTGTGCTTACAGGGAGCAGTGGTTGGACCTGCAGCAAAAAGTCATCTGGCTAGCCATGACAGAGGGCAAGAAACAAGAATATTTTCCCTGTTGCATAGGGAATTTAGAGCAGGGAGAGAAGAGAAGCAGCCTTCTCTAAGGAGCCGCACATGTGATGCTGCTGGGTGGTGGTCTGTGACTCTTCCCTTGCCTGGGGATGAGAGGAAAATGGAATTTAATTTAATTACCTTTTTATTATCATTTACTCTGGTGGTATTTCTGCATTGTCAGCATTCACAGAACTTTGACATGGAATGTGAACAACACCCTGTTCCTGGGTATGGGGCTTGTAGTCAGGACTGGGGAGCTCCAGTGGGAGCATGTGGAAATGGAGGTGATGCCCAGTGAAAGAGGAAAAGGGCACAATTTCAGGGTGTAATTTATAAATATGTCTCTAATTGTTACCTTGCTTTGAAAGACTTTGTTGTGAAAGAGTGGACATATGGACTCCCTCAGCATTCAAGTTTTCAAGAGGCATATTGTGAGTGGGTGAGTGGTTGATAGGATAGAAATAAGGAAAACAGAATTTTCCCAAATGGTGAATTCTTTCTGGTTCTCCCATGAAAAGAAGGTTTCCCTCTCAAGGTGACTTTATTAATTGGGCCCTTCATCACTTCTTGCATCACAGAGGAAAGTGAAAAGATATCAGTGATTGTGTGTGGCCCTGCAGACAGCTACCATCTGCAAAACCAAGCACTTTCCATCAAAAATTAATTAAATTAGCCCAGATTCCATAAGTAATACAACTGGATCTCCCTGGTAGCTCACAAGAGAAACACATTTTACATCAAGTGCATCCAGAGACTGTATTTGGGCATGAAGCAATTATTAGTTTAATTCAGTCATCAAATTAATTTTACAGAAGCAGGAAATGCCATTCACTGGAGGAGGGGGCAGCAGAGTGTGGCACACAACCTGCTCTGTCTCCAGCAGGACTGTGCAGCCAGAGGACAGACTGTCTGACCACTGTTGGTGCCCAGACTCCCCTGAGCCAGAAGCAGCCCATTAGTCTGTTCTCTTTTTGCTTTTCTACATGGAGTTTTTATTTTACACAGTATTATTGAAGATGCGTAACCAAAGGGCACTTTCCTTGGCTGCCACAGCTGCTGTACCCTGTGAACTCCACAGAGCATGGAGAGGTTAAGACCAAGAACTGGCCAGGGCTCCCAGACAACAACTCTCACATCAGCCACTGAAGAGAAGTAGTCATGACACCTAAATTAGTCTGGTAGGACTGTAGTCAAACTGTATACTGAGAGTTGCTGTGAAGTGCATTAAGTGGCCCGTCACATGCAGTTTGCTCTTTTGCTCATCCTCTGCCCTGGAGACAACTGTGTGCACAGGGAGTGCTTTGCAGTGGTAAGAGTTTTTCAAATAACCCTACCCCCTGCTGCCTGTTGGAGAAAGCAAGCTGAGATGTGGAGGTAGCTACAGCAGAGAGTGTAGTGATAGTCCTTTAATCAGACAATCCTTGGAAACGCTTTGAAGGATGCAGAAAAACAGGTATGAAAAACTTTTTTTGTTTTGTTTTTCTGGCTTGTTCTGCAGCTCAGTCTCTTACAGGAATCAGAACTAAGTTTAAATATTTCCATTTCAGTATCCACATCAACTGCATAGTTTCTTGAGAGGGTACCTTTTCTAGGCTCATGTTTCCTTGCACCAGTGGATATGCTTGTTCCATCTATACTCAGCTTGTCCTAAACTTGATTGATTTCTTGAGTTCCTTTACCTGCTGATGGGCTGTCTTTATTTGATGCCTGAATTTTTCACAGTTGCTTTTCAAAAGGTATTTTGTTTTCTGCCTAGCACTTGCAGCTATATGTTAGCATTGGTGTTATTTTCAATACTAATTATATTCTGTTTTGATCTGTCCGGTGTTGATTCCCACCCCCCATAAATGACTACTTTGACTGATCTTCACTCTCTTTATATTTATGCCTCTATGCAGGTTTTTCTTTATGGTGTGGTTGGTGTGTTGCCTGCTTGAAATGTGACATTTAACAGTGGAGGGGTTTCTTTTTGCTGGTACGTGTGGATACTTCAGGCAAAATGACTTGAGTTTGGCTTGACAGATGAAAATAAACTTCTCATTTTGAATATTTCTGACTGGTTAAAGCAACCCAGCACTGTAGGCTTTCCTTCACTGTTTCATGCACTACAGAAAGTCTTAGATCCAGGCGTGTAGTCAGTTGTGATACCATGATATTAAAGCGTTTGAAGCTTTGACTTTGGTAACTTTTCTGGTCTCTCCAGGCTTGAAGTGACATGAGACAGCAGAGAACACTTGGAGGTAAATACTCAGTGCTCTGTGTGGAGTTTATCCATCTACATGATTGCTATTAATTGTAATGATGGCTGTGAATGCACATTCTCATGCACCAGGCTGCACAATTACCCCTTTGGTGCTGTTAGAGGACTTCTTGAGGTTCCCTCTTCACTTTTTGCCATCAGCCAGAGCACCTGCCTCTCCTGCAGAGCCCCCCATGGGATCCACTTCACCATTCTCCTGTAACAGGTCTCATTATTTGCAGTATTTCATCAGTATTTACCTTAAAAGGAAGATCTAAATAATCCTGCCAAGGCACAATAATAAAACCTGGAAGGGACAGGAAAAAGTGACAGCAAAACAGTTTCTTCTTTGGCATCCAATACACAGAGAGGGGCCCTGTCAAGTTCACTCTCATCCTCCTCATGGGCCCAAAGTGCCCACTGCTGTATCTGCAGGAACAGTTTCTACTGCCACTTTAGTTACTCGTGAGCAGTTTTGTCTCCTCAGCAGCAGGAACTGCCAGTCTGTCCACCCAGGGGGTTAATCTCTGCATCTGAGTAGTGTGTGCAGCACTTGATCTGTGTATGGCAGGAGCTGCTTAGGGGTATCTCCAGTGAAAGACATCCCTGCCCATGGCTGAGGGCTTGGACTAGATGGCCTTTAAAGGTCCCTTCCAACCCAAACTCTCCTGTGATCTCCAGTCTGTCTGAAATTCCCACTCTTGTAGCAGTCAGTGGCTTTGCTGTGAAGTGGTCCACTGACTCCAGGCTGGTCCATTGTCTCTAGGCACAGATCAGCTGCAGAGTTCCTAAACCACCCAGGGCAGCAGTGACTGACTGCACACAGACAGTTATGTCCCTGTTGCTGCTTGAATTTATTTCTTAAATCCCAATTCTTACTTAAATATCAAGTTGGGTTCTGATTTTCAAGTCCATTAGGAAAGGTGCTTGTGGTGTGTTTGCCTGTGGTGTTACAGCACCAGGTAGAGACCCTTTTCCTTCCTTAAAGGCTGCAAAATGACCTGGTGCACTGCTCTTGCCTGCACTTTGGGTAAGCATTGTTTCTTTTCTGGGTGGATTAATCTGTGTTGAACTTGATCATCTACAACTTGCTGGTTTCAGGTCTTTGCCAAGTATTGTAAAATTAATCATTTATTTTCACCATCAGTCACTGTACCTGTGTAATCTTGACTGGTGGCTGTCAGTAATCACTTAACCCAGAGTGGGTAAGCCTTGTGTGTGTGGGGGGAAAGTTGCTGGGTTGAATGTGCATGCCAGGTGATGATTCCTTCCTGCTTCCTTGCATTCCTGAAACTCACTTGTGTTCTTTAGTATTAAAATTCTTTGGTGGATTTTAATACAGTGGTGCTTGCACAGCCTCTGATCAAAGGAGCAGAGTTGTTGTTTTGTGGTGAGATAGATCATAAAAAGCACACTCAGTGATTTCACGTAAGTTTTTCTTTACTCTTGTTTTTCTTTTTTGTAGATTCTTTTCTCTTAGCCAGCCCTGCTGGGAAGAGGTGGGCATTTTAATGATGCTAACAGTGTTTGATGTCCTCAGCTTGTTGGCCTCTCTGAGAAATTCCAGTATTGCATCAAAAGCCCCCTGGCAGAGCAGAGCTGAGATGGCCCATGGACCCATCCATAGCTGCAGGGGATGTTCTGCATCCCCACGGCTGAGCAGTGAGCCAAGCCACTGTCACATAAGCTTTGCTCCGCCAGATGAGTTCCGTTTGTCAGTGATTTTTGTTTGAACTTTTTGGTCAGGCTCAGCATGGCCACCAAAGTCAGACAAGCTGATCCTTATGGATGTGCTGTAAGATTCTGTGTTTGTGCTGAATTCAGACATGATGCACTTGACAGGTTCAGTTTGTTTTGTTACAGGTATGTCCTTCAGTTGGCTCTGGATATGATGACACACAGTCTACAGGAAACTGGCAGTGGGAAGGGACTTTGGCTTGGATACCCCAAACCCTTCATGCTGGCTGTGCTCTGCTTCACAGCTCTGGGGCTCAGCCATCCTGGGTGTAAACTGCTCATCCCACCAGGGGATGTGTCTTCACGGGGGGTTGTGACCCCAGCTGCAGCTTCCATGGCCACTTAAGTGTGTTAACTTAGCTTTGCCAAAAAAAAGGGATGTGAAAATTGCTTTTATTACCAGAAAAAAGAAGTTTGCAATAAAACCTGTTTCCTTGGGTGCACTAATTCTATTTTACAAAGAAAGAACACATTGTTTTAATTAATCATATGAAAGCAAAATTAGCATGATTATGTGAAAGGTGCTGTAAATCATTCTGATCCACATCATTGAACAAAGAGCACTTAGTTATTCCAGAGTTGTTAAAGATTTTATCTACCCAAGTGAAAATTCAATTAGCACAAACCAGTCTCATATAAAACTAAGGATTCTGACTGCAGGAAAAACTTGGTGTGTGAATACTACCTTGTGCCAGTTTGATAAATTACTGTAATTAACTGTATCCCACGCAAGCTAAACAAAATTTACAGAAACGTTGTTGTACAAAAGGAGTATCTTCTCTCTCGTTCTTTGGTAGAAATTTGAATAGTCTCCATAATATTGTTCTAATGATCCTATTCCACATGAAGGTAAAAAAAAATCATGCTGTCAACAAATGCAAAGAGCTCTGGAATTCAATGTTTTATATTTTCCCCCCTCTCCTGCTGCATTAGAAATAGGCACTGTGCTTAACTAATTGAATGCAAGCTGAAATATATTAACCCAAGATGTTTCAATTAAGCAACTTGAATTCAATTAGTTAACCTAAGACATTAGTAGCAATAGACAAACTAAGCAAGAAATGAGAATACTTGGGAAAAGAGCTGTACTGCTGTTCCTGGTCTGGCAGGGAGACTCACAAAAGTGTTAAAAGGACAGGAATGGTGGACGTGGTATGTTATGCCAGAATAAATTGCCCTAGTGGAAAAATAACTATACAGATAAACATGTTTGTTCTTGGATGTGTCTTTCCTCACCTGTTAATTGTATTTGTCAGGTTTTGACTGAATTTTCCTCCTGTAGTGAAAACCTGCTGTCCATGTCTGCAGGGTCAAGCTCTTTGCTGGTTTGTGTATGCAGTGACATACTGATACAGGTCTCTGGTCTGAGGTTTCTCTGTTTCTGTCACCCTGTGCTGCTCTTGGTTTGTCTTGCAAAACCCCTTATGAAGTAAATCAGAGCATCCTGTTCTAGTGGGAACAGTCAGATGGAGTGGAAGGGGTGGTTTTGTTTCGGTGTTCCAGGAGGGCTTTATGACTTCTGTGTAGGTGGGGTTAAGCAGAATGTGAACCAGGCATGACTATATTTGTGGAAGGTTATCATTATTATCCCCAGAGAGTTGTAGAATTAGTCTACTGTGGACTGGACCGTGGATGTTGAGAAAAGCAGCCCTTCAGGGTCTTGTTTTTGTTGGAAATGTTCAGGATATGACCAGGTGATGTTTGGTGTCTATCCCTCATCTAATCTTGGATAGTCCTTCCCCACTGAGAAACAGGAAAAAAACATGATAAAATTGTTCAATCTAAAGGAAAAAAATGGGACAATGAAAACCCACCTTTCTTTGGATGTTTGAGTGTGAAATGTATCCTGTCCATTGTTTCAGTTGTTTACTTTGGTTGGATTTTTTTTTTTGTGGTTTGAACCTCCTTTCACATTTAACTTAATAGTCCCAATTTGGATCTGAAGATGGCTCTATTTGCCAGAAGTGGCACATACTGAGAGTCTTGGCTCATGCAGCAAGATCACACCAGACTGTGACTTACAGGGTGTCTCTTGCTTTTAAGACTGAAAGCAAAAAAAAAAAATAAAAATGGATGTATGTAAGCCTTCAACTGTAAAGTATGTGCCCCTGGACTCCTTGCCCTGCAGCTCAACCTTGTGGTAGATACTGATATGTTTTGATAATCAAGAGTGTCTGGATAAGATCTCCGTGTGCCAGACCCATCTCACTGATCATCCCTTTTGGATTAAGGGAGAGGAAAAAACCCCTTCTGAACTGCAGAATTGCTGGCACTACTTCCTGTAGCACCTGAAAGTGTCCTGGACACCTCCCAAACATGTAATGGCCTGGTCTGATTCTACTTCTGTTACAGCTCAAGCACTGGAAGTCCTGGGGTCAGATCCTCAGCTGGAATAAATGAGGATTGCTCTGATTGCAGGCAAAGATCTCTGCCAGGCAGCATCAGCTGAGGGGACTGGCTTCTGGTTTTGGGGGGGAACACGTGAGGATGAGAGGAAACACTTGAAGCAACTATCATAGAATCACTCAGGTTGGAAAAGACCTTCAAGATCATAGAGTCCAACCTTGCTGTCACTGCAGTTTAGATTATTTAAGTGAAAACATTTACCTGCAGCACAAGACCTGTGTGGCTGAAGTTATATTTGAACTTGTTTCCTTGGAGGTGAATAGGCAGAGAACTCCTTTTTCTATGTAAAAAGAGAAAAAGATAAATATAAATCCTGAGAAATGAGCTTCCCCCTCACGCTGGTGAGGGTGTCATTGGGGTGTGACTGCTACACCCCCTGCAGTTCCCCCCATCCTGCAGCAGCTTCTTCCCAGAGCCAATTGCTCTTTCTCAGTGGCTTGCCTCCCCTGCCAGTTCAATTTCAATGCAGTTGGATTTCAGGCTTCCTCCTCTTAATCCCCACTTATTTCTTTAAACAGAAATGGTCAACCATTTAGGGGCGAGGTGGATTACTGGAAGTGGTGTATGTGTTGGCAGAGAGTGATCTCTCAGTGTGGGAAAACCCTCAGCGTGTTTCCTCCAGTGCCAGATAATCTCTGCTGGTCCCTGCTGAGTGAAGAAATGGGTCATTGCTAATGTTGTTTAATTTTGCTTTCCTGAGATGGGCTGTGGCTGCCTCAGTTCTCTGTAGCTCAGCTCTATCCATTTGCCACTCGTAAGCCCCTGTGCCTTCCAGCAGCAGGATGACAGTGGACCCACTTTTACAGAGCTGAAGTGGGTCAGTTCTGGGTTTTTTTGTCCTCCCCAAATTTTTCAGTGACTTAAAATCAATCTTGTATGAAGTAGTTTATTCATCCTTTGCTCTTTGGTCCCCTTGCAGTGTCTTGGTCCATTTGCTGACCGAATGGTAACTCTTTTAACTTTATGGCTGTCAAGTTGTGGAGTTTATTTGGCCAGTCACTTTTTGTTTTGCAAAATTGATTAGATCAGGATAGATTTCAGCTGCTGTGGAAGTCGGCAATGAAACATTACGTTCTCATTAGCCAGAATAATACAGTTGCTCTGCTGTAATCAGCAGAATCTCCACAGAGTCAACAAGACAGATGTGAGTGAGAGGAGAACAAGTTTAGCAATGACCTCTTGCCAAGGGGGGTGGTGGTGGGACGGTCCTTTGCAATCAATATGCCTTCCTTGGAAAGGGCATCCTTCTTGGTCAGAGCCATGGAGCATGACCAAGAGGCTGGTCCTGGCTTTCAGGAGCAGAGTCAGCACTCCTGGAGCATTTCCAAGGCACTTGCTTGTCCTCCCCATTGCTGAAGGGTTTTCTTCCCCACCCTGTCACTGTAGACTTCCCACTACGAAAGGCAAAAATTTTCTTCTTTTTCCTTTCCCCTCTATTCTTCTGTATTTGTAAAATAAGAGGAAATGGAGAAAATCAAGCCAGACGTAAGTTTATGTAGCAAGTGAGATGGAGTCTGTTCTCGTGTTCAAGCATGTGTGATTTTTGGGCACTTTGAGATGTTTTTTGACATCACAAATGCTACCATGATAAAAATAATAATGCTTTCTGCTGGGATGAATAAAGAGCCAAATTTTGTATTAGAGTAAGGCAGGATTTCAACATTTGTCCTAGGTTCAATAGCCTGAAAAGTAGATTTTGGGGGCCCACCTTTTACCTGTTTAAAACTCATACCTCCATGTGCAAATGGCTGTCGGGGAGGCTAAATGGAAATGTTCTGTGTGGTAGGATGGAGCTCTGCTTCTGCAGAGAGGATGAGCTGTTGTGAGTGTTGAGCTGCAACCTATGAGCAGAAAGGTGATCACATTCCTGGGAGACAAACAGCTGGAGCTGCACTGACACACAGCTGGGGCCATGGGGGTGGATGAGTCCCTTCTATAAATAATTGCTGAGGAATACAGTACACGGGGTGCAGAGGACAGAAAACAATGCCAAGGACAAAAATGCACAACTAGGGAATACTCTGAGAGAGTGGAATGAATCATGGAGTGAAAAACAAACCAGAACAGGGGAAGGTTCTGGGGTTATAGCAAATAATGATGCACCTCTGCTGTAAAGAGCTTCAAATAAAAGGTACTTGGTGAAAGTGCTTTATAAGCTGTACACTGGACTGAATTCCCACTGAGGCCAATGGAATTGCTCCCATTTATTTTTTTTAATGAGTTGATTGGGGCCTCAATGGCCACAGTTTGATCCCCTGTGCTTTGTGGATGTTTTCTTACTCTGTTGGGCAAATATATCAGTTGGTTTCAGCTGGACTGTTTGGGCACCAAGTCTGCATTAATTGTGAGTCAGGATAGTCCTGTTGTTTAGGATCATGAGCTGTCAAGGGATCAAGAACCTCCTTGCCTATCAGAGCTTATTTAAAAAGGATTTCTGTTCCCAGCACAAATAGTGTCCCAGTGCAGCACTGGTATGGCTGTAACTGGGGGAGTAGTAGTTTAAGGAAAGACAGAGAGCTGGAAAACACAACCTATTTGCAGCTATGTGGAGAGCTCAGCAGGTTTTTCTTTTCATCTGAGAAATCAAGACTGGTGATGGGAACTTATCAAATCAAGAATCCCTAACCTTTTTCTTCAAACTAGCATAAGAAATTCACCTGAATTAGGCGCATGACCTAAGTAAGGTAATTCTTTTATGTGCTAATCATACCTAGGAATTAGCCCGTCAAATATTTGTGACTGACTCAAAAATATTTACATTTTTTCAGACTTAAAATGTAAGAGTGTTGTGCTCCTATGTCTTTAAAACTGTCAGATATTCAGTGGGAATCTAAGGCAGCAGAATGCCCTTGGCGGAGGCCATGCAGGGGTCAGGTTTGGGTCCCCATCTCCAAACCACTGCTGAATCTTTAACTCTTGCATTGTTCCCTCCCAGTCCTTCTGGTTAGGGTACGCCCAGGACACTGAGTCCTCTTTGCATTTTCCTTCTTTTCCTCTAAGTTTACTGACCCCCAATTATCTCTGGTTATTTTAAAGTTTGCTGTTCCCATGTACCACGTAGTTGCAGATCTGAGAGTAAATTGGGGAAAGGCACCCATAGCTTGCGTTTCATTGATAATAAATCATCAGGAGAACCTGGAGAGCTGCAGCATGGTGAGGAGTATCTGTGGGCCAAGGGGGTAGGATGCTCTAAGTGCAGTGAAACAGAAGAGTGGAGAAAAAAAGAATTAATGCTTATTGAATAAAACTATTCTGCTCTTCATCTGTGGGATTTAGATTTAGGCAGAATTAGATTTAGAAGAGCTTGGAGCAGGCTGATTCAGTGACATGGGTTTTGGTGTAGCACTGAGGCTGGTGTTGTTTGCAGAAGCAGACACCAAGGTCATGTCTTTGAACTACACATGTTTTTGATGGGAATAAAAATGAAAGACATTTGTGGTGTCTTTGAACTGGTATCAAAAACAAGAACTGGAGGTCACAAAGTGACAGTGAAGGAATGGATGCACCTGAAATATTTGTGACAAAAATGCCTTCAGCTGGGCAGAGCTTGGTACTGCACAAGAAATTGGCTGCATAAAAGTACCCTGCAAAAACAAATGCTTGAAGGGAGCAAGCATGGGTTTGTGTTGGGAAAACAATGCCACAGCATGTAAATCAAATTGTTTGGAGTGTTGGGCTGGTGCTTCAAAGGCACCTCAAAGGCAGCAGCCAGACATCAAAACAGGACATGGGACTAGAGAGGTACCTCCATGCCCTTGGTAGGGGACAGATGCAACAGAACCACTGGGGACTCAGCTGAGCTCAAGGAAGAAGTTTGCATGGACTGTCTCTCTGCTGTTGGTTTATTCCCATTGACTGACCTCCCTGGCTGCTTCCTCACCTTTCCCTGTGATGTCTTCCTCCTGTCTGTGATTCTGTCAGCCTTATCCATCCATCAAGGAGGAGTGTTAGAAAGGGTTGTCACTCCTGATGATTGACAAAAGGAAGGGCATTTGTCCTTTTGTCTATCGGTGTGACAAGCAAATCCAGTGCCAGTCATTTGCATGCAGAGAGGACGGTTTCATTAAGAATTTCATTAAGATGGTAATGTTTAATGTTTCCTGGAAAAAATGAGGTTTTAGGTTGTTCAATTATATAATTAAAGTCAGAGAATTAGGGAAGATTGCAAGCTGCTTGCATAATGTGGGCAAGTTTAATGGTAAAACTTGTAAATAAGTTCAAAGGAAATGAGCTTTCTTTATGTTCCTTGCCTTGAATGGAGTTTGTCTCCTGCAAGGGTGAGGGATACAGGGAAGGGCAGATGGGGAGTTAACAGGCTTTGACAGAGGAATGTATTAGCAGACAGATCTCATTCTTCCCTGAGTCTGAGCAGACCTGGGTGACCTGGTAAAACACAGAAAGTGCTGCCAGCCAGGCTGGGCCAGCCTGCTGTGTGAGCTGTGGCAGAACCATGCCAAGGCTGGGACTTGAGGACACTTCCACCACTTGATTCAGCACAGGACTGGGTTCCAATGGCTTTGGCCTGGGGTTTTGCAGAGTTGCATTAGTTTTTTTTTCCCTGTGCTGTTATATGTCTGTTCCCACCACGAGTGGTGTTGAGATGCTGCACAGAGGCTGTGCTAGAACTGTCTGCTCCCTGTATGTGCAAGGGAGGGGCATCCAGTGCTGGCCTGAGCAAAGGCCAAGCATGTCCCCAGGCTTGTAGAGGTATGCAAGATGTGTGCACATGAGTATGGGTGTATACATGGATGTTTACTTCATACACAACAGATACATCTAATGTATGTCTGAGAAGAGCAAATTCTAACACAGACCACAATTCCTGAAGTTAACAGAATATGCCCTCTCTGCTTTGCTGTAGGTTTCCTTTTTAAGATCGTGGGAATGGTTTAAGAGGATCCTTTCCTCTGTAGGGGACAAGCTCTTCAAGATAACTGTGTCCCATCAAAAGAGTTTCCGCTGTAGCAGGTTGAAGTCCTGCTGTCCCTCCTGTGTGCCCAAATCCCACCTCTATGAGGGCCTCTCCCAGTCACACCTTGGGTTTCCAGAGCACTAGAGGAGCTGAATCTGGAGTTCATTAGTGTCCAAGTGGCTCATGAGAATCCCTGACTTCTGTCCTGCACCAAAACTAGTTACTGCTCAAGCGGAGAACTGTCAGGGAGCTGCTGTGGTCCTGCCTGCTAAGGGTTACCAGCTCCATGTCATCATTTCAGAAGATCTCTGAATCTTTTCATGGTATCCTTTAAATGTCAGTCCTGAAAAGTGACATAAAGGAAATTTATTAGGGAGAATTCCCAACAGAAGCTCAAGCAGTATAACACCTTAAAAAGAAAATGGTGACCTGACAGATCTGCAACAATGTCATGTATTATGTGCTTCTCCTTTTAGTGCTTTATATAGCTTATTTTAAGGAAATTACCATTTTGGATGCACCATTATTCTTTATAAGGAAGATCTGTATTTGAGTGATTTGAGAATGACAACTGTTTCCTCTATACTTATTTTTCCTGCTTTTCACAGTGTTCCAGTTCATTTAATTGCAGGCTTTTTATTTTGTTTTCTTAATTTGTGACTTTTGAATGCTGAGTAGCATATTAATATTTCATATGGAAAATAATTTATATGAATTAATTTATTCAGTACTCTTTTCCTCATTTGGCTTGTGAAATATCCACAAAAATTTCCTTCAATTTCTTAAATCCCATCATTTTCCCCCCACTCAGTATAATTTTCACAATTACTCCTTGGGTTGTGAGATGGTTTAGAACCTTTCTTTTGGAGCAGGGGATGATGCTGGACACAAGATCAGGGCTGTGTGTTGTCCAGTGCTAATAGTCTGGTCTTGGTGGCAGAGTCCCTTTAGCCCCTGAGTGAGCTTTTACCTCAATATCTCTTCCCTATTCTTGCAGATAAACACTTTTGATTATTTTTTTTTGCCTTCCACTAACATCTGTGCATTCAGCAAATCTTTTTGGCACATTGGCAAGAATGATGCATAGGTCTTTCCTTATTATTTATCTGTAATGTTTTATAAATCAATGAATCACATATTTGCCTTCTGCCTGATAAATACCTGACTGCAGGGAGAAATGCACTCCCTTGGTCATTAGTAGTCAAGGAATGGTATGTCCTATGAGAATACTAGTGGGTCAATAAAATTGTGTCTAGGCATTATGCTGGACAAAAGGGGATTACTGGGATATTGAATGGGAGGTGAGTGATTATTGATTGAAGTATTTGTGTTTTGAAATAGCTTTGAATAAAAACTTACCATACATATTGTCACTTGCCAAACTTTTGGGTCGTCTCTGATAATAGAAATAGTCCTTTTGTGTTGTCCACTAGGAGTGATGTTATTCACCTTTTCAGTTAAGAAGCCTGCCCACATTGATTTGTAGCCCTGAGTTCTTGCCAATGCAACCGTGTGAATATTGGGATTCACAAGGTCCAAAAAGCACCGTGTGGATTTCCCATGACCTGTGGGATCAGCCAGGGCCAGTCCCTGTCCCACAGCTCACTCTGGCCATAACAGAGAGGTCTGGAGCTGCTCTCTGCTTTACGGCCACTTCTCATTTAACATTTCTATATTTGCTGTCATCACAGCATCGAGAAGAGTGGGAATGTATTTTGCTTCCCAAATTCCCTGGAGGGATTGGATTTCTTACTGCAAAGTAGTTAAGAATGCTGCATAGATGGGGAAGATTGATGAGCAGTAAGTAAAATATTTAAAGACGTGTGTAAGACAAGCTTTGCATGGTATCCATTTATCATCTTGAGGAGATTTCATCTCCGAGCTGAGTTCAGACTTTTAAAGGAGAAAACAAGAGCCTTTGCTCCTGGAACTGCAGCTTTAGAGAACTTCAAGGAGCAGCAGCCACTGCAAAATTAGTCTATCTCTGGATCTTTATTGAACTGTTAGTGGTTCCACATTTATTGCTGCAAAGGCTGGCTTGCTGCTGATGGCAATAGGGACACAATCAGACATTTCAACAGTGTAATTACTCTGGTGTGGAGGCAACAAAGTTGTTCCAAGGTCATGTTGTCACATCAGAGCAGGTTCTTTCCTGCATCTCATTTTTATGCCCACACACAAAGAGACACTTCTCTGGCTGGTATTTATGGAGAAGTCCTACAGTCATTTTAATTATGCACAACATACTGATGCCTGCTTCACTGATCATAATTGCAGCTCTGACCTGTTTTATTTTGTGATTTAGATGCTTTCTCTTAAGCATTGCTCTGGGTTATGATTTACAGTGGCAGGTACTGGAAGTGAGGAGACAGCCATTGATAACACACCTTCAGCTGGTATAGGCTCAGATGAGCTGTGGGCTGTCCCTGAAAGGCTTCTACATGTTCTTGAGCAAAGTCTTGCCATGTTTCAAACACCTGGGAGGAGAAGAGAGCAGGACCTGCCTGTCCCATCCTGCCCAGATGATCTGTCTTATGCATCCCCTCTAACTTTGTTTCCCCTCCTAGCACTTCCCAGCGTGAAAAGTTCACAGCCAAACCCTTTGCACTGTGTCTATTGCTTCTGAAAGGAATTTTGGTTTTTTCTGGTCTGAATGATTGGTCATGCAAAGGCAAGTCCAGAAGCAATGTCAGTGCTATTCCATAGGCAGCCTTCTGCCTGCTGGTGTCCAAGAAAAGCATCCCAGCACTACTGTGCTGTCCCTGCCTTTTGTCACATTAAAGTTTCACTAAGCAGAGAAATCCATTTCTTGTAAAACAAGGAAATGTAGGAACGTGGCATCTCTCAAGCAGCAGCACTGCCAGCCTGCATATCATAGCAAAAGCACCCCCAGGGAGTGTCTGGGGAGACTTAATTTTTTAAATCCCTTGTCATGTTGTTACGCCATTTGTTCCTTTACCAGCAGAGGTGTCAGAAGACAAATTCCATGGAGCCTCTGAAGTGCTTGTCAACACAACATTTGTCACCTAATGCTTTTAAGTGGTTATCCAGGGCAGGAAAGGTGTGACTGACTGGGAGAGAAGATGATCCACTTCTATTTTTCAGAAGTCTTCCTTACATGGAAGCTTTGCTAGCAGGGATTTCTGCTGCTGAGAGACAGGATATAACAAGTTGTTCCCCTGTGGAGTGCTGGTTGCAGAGCTCTGGTTTGATCACTTCAGCCCCATTAACAGGTCAGGGCTTGCATCTGTCCTACCGTGTTCAAATCCACTATAGCCACCACATCAAGACAGAGCCCATCTGCATACAGACCCTGTGGTGGTTCTCGTGAGCTGTGTTTGGAATTATGAACCATAAAATTGAGTAAACCTATGTCTTGGGCCTGTAAAAAGACCCTTCTACCTACAGCAAAGGCTTAGGGTATTCCACAGTGTGCAAGGATCCTGGTTGCTAAGTCAGTGGAGTTCATCAGGCTCCTCCTTGTCAACAGGCAGGTGCAGAGTAGGGGTTGGTCCCTGTGTCTGCTGTGGAAAATGGGAGCAGTTCAGCTCTTTCTATGCCTTTATTTTAACCATATTAAAATTTTCCCTGAATTCTTCAGCAAAAAAACAACTGGTGGTGGTGGTAGGGTAGACCAGAGAGCCACATCCACAAACAGCAGACAGAAATCTAATCAAGATGTGATCAGGAAGGTGGTCTACTGCTTGCTTTACTTCTCCCCTGGAAGTCAGGTTAACTGTATTCCTCTCCAGGGATGGAGTTGCCTCTGTTTGGTGTGGCTTTCACTGGTATTTTAAAGAAACATGGCATGGCATAACTCTTGTAGGAGAATGTTGTATGTTCCATGAGGTAACACTTTCATCTCTGTGGCAGTGTTCAGCAAGGGGCACCCAATGACCCCCTGGAATGGGCTGTGGCTTTTCTCACCTCCAGGTTAATGGTCTGCAGTGCAGTTGTCTGCTCTGAAATGGGCTCTTGCTGAATCGAGTTTAGAAAAGAAGCCGTAGCAAGAGAGGAAATGTTGAGATGTATTTCACTTTGGTTGTTGTTTAGTTGGCTTTTTGTATTTTTATTTTCCTGAGGGTAAAATAAATTCAGCAAATGCTAGCCTGATTACACAGCAGTCCCAGGCCATAGCTGATTTTTTTTTTTTTTTTAAGCAGAAACTGCAACAAAAATTGCCCTTTTCTCTGTGTAACTCAGCCATGCATCTTCGTCCTAGGTTTGCTGCACTGGCATGAGAGAACTGGGCCCAGCTATTCACTCCATCCTGATCTGAGGTGTGAAAGTCATTTTATTTTAGCTACTGTATTGCTGTGATTGTTCCTCATTGTGTGAGAGTAAGTACTGTGGGAATCCTGTGTCCTCTCACCTTCTCCAGTTGCACCACATCATCTGATCCACGAAGCTTGTCAGAAACTCTGATTCTGACAGAGGTTTTGGAGTGGTGTGACTTTGTGGAGGTTAGTTGGCTTGTTTGTTTGGCTGGGGTTTGTTTGGTTTTGTTTTCATTAAAAATTAAGAAAAATAAAAAACGAAAAAAGCTCAGCCCACTGACATACAGAATGTTGACAACTGAACTTATAACAGAAGGATGACTTCAGTCATGGTGCTGCTCTCCAAGCAAGACTGAGTGTCCTCAGTAAGAGTGAAAATACCTGGAGTCCAAAGCAAACAAGCAGCAAGCTTGGACCAGTGTTTCCTCTGCGTGTCTCAGAGCTGCACCCTGCAGCAAAGGCCTCGTGCTGTTGTTTGATCGAGGCTGCAGAGGGGTTTGCAGACCCAACTGCTCCTCCACCTGCTTCTTACCAGGGAGATGGTTGGTCAGTGTCTGTCATGGGTGGACCCTCTCTCAAGAGGGGAGGGTGTAAACCAAAACCAATCTGCAAGCCCCAGCTGCTTTTCCTCCGGGGAAGTGGTCCCAGCACCTGACAGAGCTCCAGAAGCATTTAGACAATGCTGTCAGGCACACGGTGTGACTCATGGGGACAGTCCAGTGCAGGGCTGAGAGTTGGACTTGCTGATCCTTGTGGATTGGTGTCAACTCAGCATATTCTGTGCTTCTTGGGCTCTTTCCCCACTGAGGCACAAAGTCTGCCATTTCCGAAAGCCAACACCTCCCTCAGCCTGTCTCGGATCAGGCCACATCACAAGTGGTGGGTCCTCAAAGCAGATGTGACAGCTACAACAGGGCACGTCACCCAGCTGGTGCTGCCAGGAGCTGGTGTGACAGTGCAGTGTGGGTCTGGCCACAGGCAGGAGAGCCCCTGAGAGCTCCTCGGTACAAATCAACCTAGGAGGGGTTGATCACCAGTGTACAGGTTCTGCACAGAGCACTCCTGCCAGCCTTGGCTGAATTTGGGATGTGCTGCAGGGAGATGGGGGCTGCTTCTCAACCTGAACGGGACTATTGCTGGTTGATTTTTGCGGGAAGGGGTGGCAAGATCCTGCCTGTTTCAGAGCTTAAACCCATCCCTTGGAGCATGGTGTGACTGCATTGTGTCTGGGCAGATCTCCTTTGAATCATGCAAAGGAGGTGCAGGCTCTGCCTGTCTGTCCTTGACGCTGGAAACTTGTTTCAGATGGCTTCTCTGCTGGGTGCTCATACCCACCTCTAGAGCACTGCTGGTAAAAATAAACTTGAAGGAATGGATTATGTGGGTAGTGAGTGATAATCTATCTTTAGGAGATAAAGCCTGAAAGTTTTTTTTTTTTTTGATTTTTTTGTGTTTGGAGCTTGGTATCCAGAGTATCGTCTCTGCTTCTTTGATTGAGTCAAGTGGGAGCTCTTTGGAAATTATGAAGCAAAAGGATTTAGGAACTTGGCTTGTCTCATGCAAACACTTAGCTGCCCTTTGACTTCTGTCTTTACAACCTTAAGGTGTCGGTGGGTAAGTTCTTCTGTCCTTCTGCAGGACAGAGAGAATTTTAACAGTGTGAATAGATGTCACTTGATATCAGGTGCAGTTCTGAACTGGGTCAATAAGGGCATGAGGAAGTCTTAAGGTGTTTCCTTTGCTATCTTCTGAAGCTGGGAGGATGCTTTATTTTGATGTGCGGTTCCTACTTTTACCAAAAAGCATTTCTCTTTCATTCTTAACCTCTGCTGTTAGCAGGTCAAATGAGGTAGTCAGGAGACAAGCAGAAAACCACTGCTGAACCGGATTGGTGTCCCACAGTACAAGTCCCACAGTACAAGCCCCACAGATCTGTGTGGTGTGAAGCAGAGCTCTTCTGCCACAGGCTCCACCTAGGTCCTGGGTTTTGTAAGCACAAAATTTTCTGGGATAAGGTGCCTCCATCCCGCTCATTGCAGGACAATCATCAGAATGCTGCCTGCCATTCAACACCACGGCTGTCAGTCTTCTAATTCTGGAACACAGCAATATGCTGACAGCAGAGAGTGAGGACAGTGGTGATGGCATCAACAGGACAAGTATGGAGCTGTAGGGGGTTACACACACCCAGAGAGAGCCTTCCTCAGCGAGCAGTGCTTGCACAGCTCACCTTTCCCTTCTGAGCTGGCAGAAATGCCCCATCAGCTGAAAGCCAAGAGCAGTTTATTGATTATTACACACCATCATTAACAGGCACATGCTGAACAGAGGCATTGAAGTAGAGAGTGAAAATCTGGCTTTCAGCTCTTGGGAGTGATTTTCCAGGGAGGTGAAAGCAAACCTGTGACATTCAACAAACTGGGAAATTCCTGATGTGTCACACATCACTGCCAGCCTGTGGAGCAGCTCAGGAGGATCTGATGCAGAAATATGACCCATTAGCAGACCTCATATGTTGTCAATATTCTCAGGGATGGGCCAGGGTGTAAACTAGCCAGGCAGTTCAACAGACAGCAAACCTGGTACCTTGGGGAAATTCATCTTGCAGAAGTGCTCAGGATGATGTGATGGTACTTTGAATGAGCTACCATTCTGGTACAGCAACTGGTGGCCCAAAAGCAACTTGGGCAGCGATGATGAGGCATGGCCAGTTCAGAAGGGAGGAGGCAGAGGAACAGAAACAGTTGGGTTTGTTTCTTTTTGTGGGAATGTGAGTTGTACACTCATCCTTCAGTAGCAGCACCAGGGTTTGTAGCTTCACCCCCGTGCTCTCCAAGCCAGGTCCTCAGGTGGGTTGCTGGGGCTGTGGGTTGGGTGAGGTGGCAGTGGGTTGCTGAGGCTGTCACCCTTCCTTCGCTGCCCATCACCTGAAGCCACCTTGTTGCATTGTAATCGATGGGATAACATGCCAGAATGAGCATGTGTTAGAGCAGCTTGCTAATTTTTATCAGACAATAAATGTTTTCATTTATTCTCCGTCACAGAAGAGGCTTTGGTTACTCTTTGGGAAAATTGAACAGAGATAATGGGTTTCTGCTAATGCTCCTCTTCTATCTTGCTTACTCAGAGCCAGCCTGGTTCTGCAGTGAGGAGACCAGCTTGTCCATTGAACATGTCACTGCCAAAGCAAACCGTGTAAACCTAATATTACACGTTGCTCTCAAAGATGGGGAAAACATTTGTAATATTCTGGATTATCACTAAGATGCCCAGTCATGGAAGAAGCAGCAAGCTGGTGCATTCAAATAATAGTGTAAAAAATAACAGAGGAAAAGAAAAATCCTTTAAGAAACTCCTGCATGGTTCTAGCTTTTCCTGTCAAAGAGACCAATGTTTTTGTTAGGCCAGCATAATTGCAGCA
Organism: Formicarius rufipectus; assembly: GCA_013399695.1. Taxonomy (NCBI): domain Eukaryota; kingdom Metazoa; phylum Chordata; class Aves; order Passeriformes; family Formicariidae; genus Formicarius; species Formicarius rufipectus. Next base: position 166,440 of record VXAU01005824.1, on the reverse strand, counting down.
GCCCCTCTGAGATGAGGTTTGATGCAATATTTGTGGAGGTATTGTTTGGTAGGTTTGTTTTGGTTTTTCACTACTGATTTCCTTCTCCATTCCATAGTTATGCTGAAAAAATAGGCATTATACACAGTCTAAATTATTAAGTTTTTATTTATGGCGACTACCCACTGGTGAGCTTTAGTAACAATTATCTTCCTCCCAAAGTACAGGGCTGCGTAGCAGGAGATTAGATTGGGTTTGTGACTTTGCAACCAACTTTCTTTCTAACCTTGGGCGAACCTTTTGATCACAATTATCTCAGTGCACGGTTGTTATTAAATTTAATTATATTTAAAATAAGTATTGTGGTATTAATGGGTACTCTGACATAAGCCAGCCTCTTTTTTTTTTTTCCCCAGAAGGTCTCAGCTCAGGGCTTTCATTGAGCTTGAGGGAAGTGACCTTTGTGTTTTGAGCTATTGGGTTGTTTCCTACCACTTTTATTCGTTGTGTGGACCAAACACAAACCTTCATATGGCCAAGGACTGCAGGTTGTGTGCAACACGTGAGGCTGAGGGAACCCAAAGCAACGCCTCTGCTTGGAGTGAACACCACAGCTCCTGCTGCACTGGTGCAGGTGGGCTGCAGGTGGTGCATGGGGGGCTCCAGGCTCACCCTGTCATGGATTGCTTTGGTTCAGGTCCATCCAGGGCTGTAGGAATGGCCTGGGTCCTGCTCCCCATCACACCAGGAATGGTGGTGTACTGCTGCTCAGGGTTGGGCAGCTCCTGGTGGGTAAGAATGAAGAGCCTCATGCTGAGCATGGCTCTCGGCCAAGGTGATTTTTCAATATCTGTGTTATCTCTGTTGGTGGTTTTGACACCTTTAATTGAGTTGGTGTCTTCTGCCAACAGGAAAAGTGACGAGCCCTCTGGTGTGCCCCATGTGTTTGATGTGGAATTCACAAAGAGCAGAAATCCTTGCTGCATCTCCGGGCTCTCTTATCTCGGGCCATTGGTGCCTCGTTAGTACAGCAATATCCAGATAAAGCTGTTTAATTGCTTAGGAAATCTCCGTCCCAGGCTCTCCCCGTGTCAGCCAAGGCACTTTCCCTGGCCATGCAGTTGATAATGCGTGTGAGGTATGGCCCAAGGGACATCCTCTTACTCCACCTCCTTGTTTTGCTCAATTTGTCTTTCAGGAAGGGAGCGAAGGTCACAGGGGGGTTCCCAGAAAGGATCCATCAGCACAGCGAATCCTGTCGCTTCCTCCCCATCACTCACTGGAAGGGGACACCACATTCTAGATATCGGACTTAATTGCTTTCTGAATGACAACACATTAGGGTTAATTACCCATAAAATTGAAGTACAGAGACTTTAGGTCCAAAATAATTTTCCAGCTCAGTAATCTATATGTGGCCAAGCTCTCGGCACGGTGTCTTACGTTTCCAAAGGCATTTCAGGGTGCAACAGTTGCACGTGTGTCCATCAAAACACTTCTACCTAGAAAGACTCCTTNTTTTTTTTTTTTTTTTGGTTGCAATCAAAAAGCAAGAGTCTGGCTGAAACTGAAGTCTGCAGCTGAAATAACCTCTAGGATTGCTAAGTGGATGTGAATTCCCCCCCAGATCAGAACAGTAGAGTTACCTTTTATCTTTCAGCTGATTGCTCTTTTAAAAAGTAACAGTGGGGAAAACTAAGCCAAATAAAGTAGATTACATTCATCCTCTTTTAGCTCTATTGATATTAAAAGAAATAAGCCAGATCAAATGCAGAGGGAATAACTACAGAGAAACTTTAATCTGCCTACAAAATCTTGTAAAATTAAGAGAAAGTAGTTCTTGCTCCTATATTGAAGTGAATAGAAATATGATTAAAAGAGGCATCCTTAAAAAATTCTGTTTTTCTGTTTCTGTTTGGTTTCCCTGCTTCCAGACACTGGATTGTTCTGACCAGGAACAGTCTGGAGCAAGTCTGCTTGGGCACTTCCAGCTCCATGTGGTGTCTCATGTTTTCGTGTTGTCATCTGCTGGGGCTGCATAGAATGAAATTGGGTAACATTTGAATTGCTTTAAAGCATGACTTAGATGAGACTTACCAGAATGAAAACAGCCCTTCTATCATTCCTTTTGGACGTTTGGGTTTCTTTGTCTTTCCTGCACACAGCTCTCTGATACCTGTTGGAGCTCACCATCCCCCCAAATACCCCAAAGGTGTCAGTAAAGGAACATTGTTATTTACATGTATAGGAATATCTGGAATCAAATAACTGGTATTAGAAGCATTAAAGCTTTTAAAGAGATTGAGAGATGACCTGCACTTAGTGGAGGGGGGGGGGGTGGGGAATGCTGAACTGTGAGAGTTCTGGGCCAGCTGTCCATGGGAGGCCATAGCAATGAATCTTGCACCTTCAGTTACTTGCTGTGGAGCAATTCCTCCTACCTTTGGAAGGAAAACTGTAGATCCCAGTCTTACCCTGTTTAGCTGGCAGGCTGTTCCCATTCCTTCCAATCTGTGGAAAGAAAACACAAGAGAGTCTGTTATTCACGTTGGCCCTGAATTCAAGGAATTAAAAAAGATAGGTCCAGGCTATGTGAGCTCAAGCACAAAAGCAAATTAATATTTCCATGGTGGCTGCCTGGGATTCTGTTTGCAGCGAGTCACAGCTTTGCTTCTGCCTGCCCTGGATTTCAGAACTATCCTGAGTTTTCCTGTTGCTTTCCCTATAAATCATTCTCTGTCGAATGAGCTGCATACCTCGCTGAGCAAAAGCTGAACATTCCCTCCTTTATCTGGAGTATATATTATTCTGCTAATGCTCTTATGGCTACTTTTTATTTTTTTCAAGGTCATTAGTCACTTGCCACAATGGTAAAATGTGATGAACAGCCCCATGAAAAGTTCAGTGAAATGAATGAATATCTTTATTTCATGAAAAAAAAAAAAAGGCAGCAGTAAAACAGGCAGTGTGTTTCATGTAGGTGAATTTTCCATGATTAACCTTGCAAGGCTGAAATTCACAAAGTTTTGTGCTTTTATCTTTGGATACTCTCATGAAATTACTCTGATAATCAAGGATTTCCTTTATTATTTCCTTGTATTCTTTAGCTTCTCAGCTAAGGTGTGTGGTCACTGGAATTTCCCTTCCTCTGAGAAATAATGCTAGTCCTTGTATTTTTAGTAATTCCAGAGCTTTCCCCCATAAGCCACAGAGCCAGATGAGTAATGAACTGGTTTCTCTTGGAGCTGTTTTACTCAATACAGAACATGCTGTGACAGAGTAATAAATTCACAACAGAAAGGGTTTATCATAGTAGTGGGTACCCTGATATAGAGAGAACCTGGTTCTTTGGTGGGGAAGATGCTATAAAGATATCAACCCTGGTGTTTGTATTTACTTGTTCAGATGAATAAGTAAATAAATCAGATGCAACTGGTTTAAGAAAATAAATAAATTAATTATGGTGGCCTTCAGGCTGAGCCAGGAAAACGACCTGTGGCATGGTGCTTCTACCTTGCTATGCACACATCGATCTTCTCCTGCAGTGACAAAGGATTAAAGGCTCATTAGTGCTGTTGCCTAATGTGGAGGTGTCCAGTGAGACTTGAGGAGGGTTAGCAAGTTGCTCTGAGGTTGTTTAGTCTGTGTAAAACATTACACTTGTGAACAGAGATGGAAATGACTTTTTTTTTTCTCTGCTGCTTTTGAAGGTTTTCAAATTCCAGTGCTTTCAGTTCCTACAAATTTTTGTTTCTTTAACTGCTGCAATGCAAACAGAGGTGATGCTTGTCCTTCTGGGAAGCTCAGCACAAGTACATTAATCTGTTTGAACCCCAAGAGCTCACTGAGAGAACTCTTGTATGGATCCCTGTTCACCTTTGAATAGGAGTGAATTTTTGTTACAACCATAAATGAGTAGCAGCTTCAGTGTTGCCTGACTTTTTTTCCTTTAATTTTTTTCTTATGTTTGTATTGCAAATCCTATGTTATTTCACTTTAAGTCAAGCTCTTCAAAAGGACGTTTAAAAAAGTTCATTCTCTTTCATGTAAAAATTTTTCTTCTGCCTTTCATGGTTACTCAGGAAGTCTTGAGAGCACCATCAGACAGTCTCCCATATAACTTAAAGCCCAGGGAACAAGCAGAATTAACCTTTTTTTCTTGCCATGTCTTGCCACTGTAATTTTTGGAATATGGCAGGTTCAGGTTTTTTGATAGTTTATTGATGGCAGTAACACTTGCATTCCTTCCAGTAAATGCTCTGTGCAAAGGTAAAAAGGCATCTAAGTAACTTGTGATATTTTGGTGGACTACCTGAGCTGTGGAGAGTTGAGAGACACAAGTGAGAGAAGGAGCATATCCTGGGGTGACAGTGCAGCTGCAGAGGTGACTTCTTCAGAGCTGGAGAGTGGGCTGGAGAGCAACCACTCTGCAGCCAGATACCATCTCCTTTAAGCCCTGCTGCTCTCAAAACATTGTATACATAATAGTACAGCCACACAGATGCATGAAGAGTAAACCCCCTGATCCAGTGGAGTCAGTGTGCTAAACCAGCAGTATTTTGGAGATTACTGTTCCCAGCCTTGGAGTGCTTGATGTTGGCCGGGGCCAAAAGAGATGCTCTGTGAGCAGACTTGGGGAAGAAACACCTCTGTTTGTTTCTGCTGGGGCTGTAAGTGGTGTGAGTTTCCTGAAGGTGGCTTCTTGTTGACAAATTATCAGTTATTATGCTGTTGTGGAAATGCTAGGCTGGATATCTCAAGTGCCACTTGAGCTGTAGCAGCAGATTTGCTGGCGAGCCATGGAGACAGCGAGAGAACACAACGCTCGCCCAGGGAGAGGTTGAAGCTGTCACTCTGCTCTTTAATGGAGACAGGAAAGGTAATTAACAGCCAGTGTTGTGTACAGATTCGGGTTTCATGGGCAAGATGACTCATTTTGGCTCTGAGCAAGCATGAGAATGAAATTAAACCAAGGCCTGGTGCCATGCCAGTGACTTTGGCATTTTAAAAATATCTCCCCTCTGCGTCCCAACACAAGCTTGCAATATTTTCAAAATCAGTATGTGCTTTGTGGGAACAGGGGTTTGCAGGCTTTCTCTGTAGGTGAAATACAGCTTTTATTTTCCTACTTGCATCCAAATTCATTCATTTAGTCACCTCACTGTGCATTAGCTGTGTGGTTTTTATGTGCATCAACCTGTTTCCACAAAGCCTTTACATTGCACTAGCTCAAGGTTAGGTTTATTGGGGCAGTTGAGTTTGCTGAAGATTGTGTCAGGCAGGATACATGGAATGTGACACGGGGAAAGGCTACAATTATTCCTTCCACTGGGATTGTGCTGCCTACAGTTTTATCCTGCACCTCTGATGGCCAGAATGGCTCTGCCTGGAGCCTCTCTCCATCCCCAAATGGTTGTGGGGTTTTTGTGTGTAATGAGTCAGTGGGAAACTCCAAAGAGAGCTGCAATTAATGCATTAAAGTTTGGGCAAAAGTGCTGCAAATGAAGTACGAGACAGACTAATATTTAGAGCAATGTGTTCTCTGCTCAGTGATGTGGATTTACCATACTTGTTACCCTTTTTGGCCAAGTGATCAGTGTTCAAAGGTCACCAGTTAGTCCGGCCTTGTCTTTGCTTTCCTGCCTTCTCTTTCTGCAAGTCTTCCCTTTTTTCCTTTGAACAATACATTTCCATAATTTTACCTGCTGTTGAGTGGCTGGATATCATCACCAGTTCAAGGAGAGACTCCAGGCAGCATTGAGGTCTGGCCAAGGATGGGTGAGGAGTCTTTGTGGTTGGTGGGATGGAAGAAGAGCTGGTGAGTTACCTGCACCCTCAAGGACCCACCTTCCTGAATACCAGATCATGGGGAGGGAGGGAATTGCTGCTGAATGGGCCACTTGCACTGAGAGAGAGATGGGGACAAGCAGCAGCTGGCTGAGAGTGGGGCTGTGTTCCCTGCTCCATGGAGCAGCCTTGGGTAGTCATGAGTCTGTTCCTCTGCTGGCCACAGTTTCTCCAAGGTCACCTGTGCTAACGCTGAGTATTGAACAAATAAGTTAGAATTCCAGCTTATATTTAACCTTCACAGCTGTAAAGGACTTTTTAAGTGCCTTTTTACTACCCTGAAATAACAAAAAATGAGGCACATTTTGAGATATTCCAAGTACATTCCAATCCTGATGCTTGTACAACTTTTTGTACAAGGTGATAGAGACCTTGATTTATTTTTTGATATTTATTTATTAAGGAAAAAATCCATAAATAAACCTCTACTGATGGACTGATTCATTACCTCCTCCCCCGCCCATTTCCAAAATAACAACCCAGATCCAGCCCCCCACCAGCTTTACCACAGCAGGAGCAGAATCCAGATAATGAGGGCACAAGGAAAAGGTTACCAAACAAAGCTAAGGGAGTTAAATTTAGAAGAGAAAGAGCTAACAGGTGGCCAGAGAAAAGGGAGGGAGGAAGACTTTGGAGAGGCAGTGAATAGAAATGTGATTGCATTTGTTATGGGGTTTGTATAATAGGGAAAATGTTGGGAGTAAAATAAACTCTATAAAGAACTATTTAAAAATGTATTGTTTGCAGAAAACTGTAATCAATCTAACTGACAGTCAGAAAGGTCTATTTAAATTGCAGGGCTTTTCTCCCCTGCACTCTTCCCAAAATCTGCTTTACAAATTGGGAAGAGTATAGAACCAGATCCTGGACCCACCCAGTGACACATCAAACAGTTTTCAAGTCCCATCTGCATTTGTGTGTCTCTCCATTATTTTATGGTATGGTCTGACATGGTTTTGCTCCAAGGGTTCATCTTGGGATGATAACACCAAGATCCAAGTGCCTTTCAGACCTTTGCTTGCTGGTGTATCTTCATAGCAAGTTGGGTTTTTTTGTCTCAAAGCCAGCTTTTATCAAAGGAACAGTATAAAACCAGAGATGTAACACAAAGTCATCTACCTGCTGCTTTCATTTGGCAATGATAACTTTGACTGTAAGTGTGCTCCATAGACTGACTCCTAAAGCAGAGATTAATTGTCCATGCAGGGGACTGAGATGCAGCTAAAGAAAGAAACAGAAGCTTGGCCAGTATTATTCTATGCAATGCCCTTGGTCTCGCTTTTTATGATGTTGGAGGATATTGCCTGAAAGAAGGATTTGGTTCACAGTGTGTGACAAGAGCGACTTGGTGACTAACTCAGTGCTGTATTTATTTTGAATCAGTACTGAGTCTTTCTTAGGGTTTTTTTGTTTGTTTTATACAAAATTGAAGAAAGCTGTGTGGCCACAGAGCTACTTTTCAGATATTTTAGACTGAAGAAAAAGGATTTATTTTTAGCATTAATTATCTTCAATGCTGCTTGTGTTTATCCATCAGTAATGGACTCCAGGAGTACCCAGCTCCTCGTGTACGGAGTCTAAATGAGTTCTTACATGTAAATATTAATGTTGCAGGTATTTGAAGTTGGACAGATGAATCCCAAATGAAGTGTTCACTGTGCTGAACTGGAATTTGGGAGTCTCAGCTGCACTACATTTCAAGGTGGTTTTTTTGGTTGTTGTTGTTGTTTGTGTTTTTGGTGGGGTTTTTTGTTTGGTTGATTTTTTGTTGTTGTTATTTTTTGTTTTTTTTTTTTTTTTTTTTTTTTTTTTTTTTTTTTTTTTTTTTTTTTTTTTTTTGTTTTTTTTTCTTTTTTCTTGTTAGTATAGCAGTATTAAGCCCTTAGGTAATGTATTATTGTTTATACTTAGTGGAAATCCTCTAAGGATTACTTTCTTTCTTCTTGTACAGTTTGACTAGATTAAGGAGGTGTATTATGGCAGTGCTGTATCACTACACGATTTTATCCAAGGAGTAACTTAGATTTCCACTGTCCCTGAACCATCATCAGCTGTGCATTGATATGGTCAGGTTCCTTTTATGGCACCTAAATGTGGCCTGTGGCTGGTGTGTCAGAACCAACATTATCCTGAACATGATTCAGGGACAAACCCTTGGATTTATTCTCTGATATGATGGCAACTGACACTGTTTTCAGAAATATTGATTCTGAACAGGAGCATTTAGATAGTTCTACAGCCATTGTTATAAGGAGAATAGCAAGGTTTTACTTCTCTCTCCTTTGTTAATCCCTGGAAAACATAACCCTGGCTATCTCAGCCAACTTTCAAAGGGAAAATGCAATGCAGCCTCTGGTCTTCATTCAGTGGAAATGGTTTTATTTTGGACATCCTTTTAATTCAGCAGATTGGCCGAATCTCAGATGGCCTTTCGATCCAATTCTGCCCTGACTTTGATTGATGCTATCTCTCTATTTGGGGATTGACTAATTAAGACTATGCTATCTAAAATCAGTTTGCTTTGCTTTTTTCTTTTTTTTTTTTTTTTTTTTTGTTTTTATGTGTGTATTTTTTTCCACTCAACCTTTTTGAGTTTGAACTGTAGCAGGGCATCCTGTTGTACAACTTCTAAAGTGTTGTCTTTCTTTCTCTCTTTCCCAGTGCTAAAATCAAATCACATTTAAACTTTTCTCTTTACTTTGGAGCTTTCAGTGATGCTGTTTCAGATGACCATGTTGTTAATTTTAGTATTGATTACCTCCTCCCCTCATTCATTCCTTTTTTGGGGGTTTGTTAGCCAGTAGCTTGAAATTCCGCAAGGGGGGTTTGCGTAGCACATCCTTGAAATTACTCCTGGAAACTATGACTTGGACAGTTACTTTAGAGGCATTCTCAGAGGTCATTACAGTTTTTGTCAAGAACAGTTTAATTCTCTGCCATTTTCCACTTTTGTTATTATTGTGGATTGTCATGGGAGCAGGTTAATTTGGTCCAATTTTCTCCTCGTGTTCTGTCCCTCATCTCATGAATGCAAACACGTGGAAACTGGACTCTGCAGAAGATTAAACCTGTGGCAAGAAGTAATTCCTGTGACAGGGGTTTTAATGAGAAGAGAAAAGGACCTTAAAATATCTCCTTTCATTTAATAAGGATAAGCTGAGCAGAGTGAAAACCACCAGAGGACAGCTCTGTCCTGTCTGCTGACCACGATGCAAGCCATGATGGGACTGGCCTTTGGGCATGTACATGTGAGACAGTGACTCCATGGGCAGGCCAAATTAAAGCCCCTCTCTTTGAAAAGCAAAGAAAGCTCCTCAATGGTGACCAAGGAGAGCATGTGTGAATGGTCCTGGTGTCTGAAGGGTAATGCTGTGCTTGAAGGACCAGCCCCTGCAGTTCAGCCTTGCAGTGGTTTGTTCCATACTGTCCTCTGCCCCTGCTCACTGCTGGGGATGACCTGGAAGGAGCCATCACCTGGTCAGCCAAAGCCTGTCTGGTGGAAGATGTGTATAAAAAGGCAGGGGAAATAAATAAATAAACATTGAGCCCATTTCAGACAAGCCTTTCCAGTTTTTGGCAATTATTGACTTAGAGGCTTTCAAGCAATACCTTTAGGTACTAAGTCTTTGTGCCTTTGTCTAGTCCTTTATTAAATCCTTTAAAAACCCTTTGTCTTGTGCAATAACTTGTGTCAAGGAGTTTCATAAATTAACTGTGTAAAAAAGCACTTTATTTAATTTGTGTTAGACATGCTGCCTGATCATTTCATCACATTCCACCCCTCACTCCCATTTATTAAGTTGGGAATGGGTGCCCTCTCATTACCTTTCCACTCTGGATTTTGCAGGCCTGTTACTCCCCCCTCCATCACTCTCCCATCATACTCTGGGAAGGGTCCTTTAGGGAACTCAGACCTGTGGAGAGGCCAGCTTGGAGCTGCTCCTCAGGCTCAGGTCCATCAAAGAGTGCTCTGGCCCTCACAGGGACGACTCAAGCAGTGAATGTAGAACTTGCCCTTGATATCAAAAGGACTCATCCATACAACTATTCAGACAGGCATAAACATGGGATTTAGGGTATCTCTCTTACAGCTGGAAACACTGAGTTTGCTGTCACTTGGCAGAAACACCTGCCCATCATCCTAGGGAGAAAATCATTACTTTTTGGGGAGTTTATTGCTAGCAGGGTATCTGATTGATAAATAATTCTGGTTCTGTCTTTCTCCTGAGGCTTGTCTCTTAATGGCTTATCTCTTGACCTATCCCTAAACTTAACATCCTTTGACCAGAGGAGCAAAGGAAGCAAGAAGAAAAAATAGGTGCTGTATTTCAGTGAGATTGCCTGGTCCATCATTTAGATGTGCAAGTGAACTTAGCTCAGCAGGTCAGTCAAGCCTTGCTCCTGTGCTGGCATCTCACTGCCTTCACTCAGAGCCAAGCACGTGTTGACCATGTGCTTATGGTTTCTCTCCAGATCAGGACGAGAGTGGTGTCCTTGCAGGTGGCTCAGCTGGACCCCTGGTCCTGACCTGCTGGGTGAGCTGGGCTAGGTCAGTGTCCTGCTCTGTGCTTCCAGGCTCCCTGGTTGTCATTTGGAGCAGAAAGCTCTGTGTGTCCTTGCAGTCTATGTCAAGGAACTCTGTGTAAGTTATAGGTGTCACTGAAAGGCAGAGGGTTACCCCCACCATCTGAGAAGCTTTTGCTGTTGGAAACTGGCTCATTCATAGGTGAAGAAGTCAATGTTTTTATAAGCAGAAAGTTGTGGGAGTGGGTTTTTTTGTTTGGTTTTGTTTTTTGGTTTGTTTGGTGGTTGTTGTTGTTGTTTGTTTGTTTTTTTTTTCTTCCCAGTTCTGGGTGCTCCCAAAAGCAAGAATGTTTCCATCGGGTACTAAAACCTGGCTTGTGCTTTCAGCAGCAGGCAAGGATGTGTGTTATTACTGGGTTTGGACTAAATGTCACTCAGGATAATACAGAGCTGCAGACAAGCATTGCTCTAAAAGCAGGCCCTTGTCTCTCTGTATTTCCTCAGCACACTGAATGTTTGGCCAAGCTCCAGGAACTTTCCAAACACAAACAAGCATTTATGTATTAAGCCTTTTTATCAGACTATGCTCTGTCTGAGCTGGGATGTGGGCAGCCTTTATAATAAGGTGTATGCAGAATTGTTAATGGCTTTCCTATCCACCTGTGCAACAAAAATATCCAAAATGTTAAATATTAAAGCACTAATTTTTTTTTTAATTTATGTTCTATTTTTTTAAGAATCCCTGTCTTCCCTTCTCTAGACAGTATTAGGAGAGCGGGGGAGTTATGGGTTTGAATTTTTTTTTTCTTAAGTAGATGGATTGCTGCATGTGTACGGTGAGGATATGAAATGCAGGTTAAAGCTTTTGGATGTGACTTGTGCCTGGTGCTGGAATGACCTTTGGCAGCACCGGCCCATCCCTGTCGCCTGGTCACTGGGTGACAATCCCACCAGCTTCCAGTTCACAGATATAACCAAGCTAATAGTGCCTGTGCTGGTGTAAGGCAGGCAGCAGTTTAGGGTTTCTAAATGCAGTTCCAACAGAAATAGCACTGACTGCCTTAATGGCAAGGACAAGTGGGAGTTGGGAACAGTGTGATGCTGTGTCATCTCTTGTCCCCCACCCCTGTTTGGGGGCGACTGCCCTGGAGCTGTTGCAATCACAGGCATTTTGACTTGATGAGGTTTGAATTGCTGATTCTCAAGATGAGCTTGTTGCAAAGGCTAGTAAAGGATTTCTAGGCTTTTACTCTGCTCTGCGTTTAGAATATATATGTTTAAATATGTAGATATATTTTAGATTTGAAGATGCAATCTGTGGCTTGGTCCTTAGTTTATGCCTGTTATGGCAGTGGGACGATCTTCAAAGTAAGCTGCTACTTCTGAATGCTACCACAGCAAAACCTGGCCTCAAATAGTGCCTTGAAATAAAGTCTCATCAGCCGCAATATGTGCTTTGTATTCACAATGTCGGTCATGTTGACTCATTTCCCACATATTTATAGGTCCCATGCTATCCTTCCTGTCCTCAGGCAGCAGGAGATAGTCCTCAAAAGAGAAATTTAAGAGTAAATATTTGCCTCTTTAGATTCAAATTTCACTTGCATCAAACAGCATCTGAAATGATCTAATTTATATTTTCATTAAATAGGTAAGTAGGAGTTAAGTAATCCCCTGACTCTCCTTGGGGAGCTCAACAGAAGTGAGCTGCAGGTGTGAAAGGGGAGAGGATTGGGGTCACACAATTGCATTTGCTGTGCTCCCCTCATCAGGATCCTTGTCACCAAAACCCCTGAGGGTGGAAAGTAGCAGAGAGCTCTGGGGAGCAAGGTGGCAGCTGGTCAGGAAGGTGGGTTAGAAGCATTGAGCGGGTCTTGTCTGTGTCCAAACTGAAGGTTTTGGAGAGCTGTGTGGGGAGGACATTTCTGAGCAAGCTGCTGTTACAGAAAGGAGTTCATGTGCTGAATGAATTGGGCTTTGAGGAGTAGTCTTTGATATGCCACACTGTTTCTGGAAAAATCAAATATTTGGGTTCAACCACAGTTCAGTTTTAAACCCCTAAGGTATACTGGAGTTCATCATGCCTCTTTGATTCCAGGAGATTTATTTATTTCTTTTCTCACCCTTGTTTCTGGCTGGTCCCCGTTTGCATGCAGCTCTCCTTGCATCTGGAGATCAAAACATCCTGCCTATATGACAGGGCTATTGAAAGAAAAAAAGCAGATAAAAGAGTGATAACTGGGAATAAAGCCAACGTTGTGATTTCTCTAAAAGCGCCCTTCTGAAGTGTAAGTGCTCCAAAAAGGCACCAGATGTTGGGCGTGTGTATTTTTAATAAAGCTTTGACTAGAGGGAAGAGATGAAGTTGGTTATCTCAAAAAAAAGGGGATTTGGGGCAGGTAGATGATGAGCTGAAGACAAATGCTCCCCTTCATTTGTACTTCTTGTCAAGGAGAGGAGGAACATTTCGTTCAGCTCATTCTTCTTTGGGCCAGATAATCTGTGAATGGTGGGCAACTGACACTTGAAACCGAAAGTTTCTCAGCATGAGCCTTTCTTCTTCTCAAATGGAGAGGAAATGCCTTTAGTATCTACCGTGGCTTGACTTTGCCTTTTCTAGTTCAGTGGGATCCCCTCACTTGCGTTTGAGGCAACAAACCTCCCCTGCAGGGCAGATCTGCCAAGAGAGGACAAAGTGACACTCAACTGGCTCTCCCCCTCCTACTGTTCTGCTGATACCAGTTTGGGGACAGCAGGAGCCGACAGCGTTTCTCCTAAAAACTTGTCTTTGAAGAGCTGCCTGCAAGGGCAGGGTAAAGCTCAGGGCTGCAGTGGGATCAGATTGATCCCTGCAGTCCAAGATTGATGTGGGAGCTTGGTAGGCAGTTTCAATCCTACCAGGGACTTCTTCCTTTACTTTCTGTTCCCCATTTTAGCAAGACAAGATCTCTCTGCTTCCCCCCACAGCTGACTAATGCACTCAGCCTGACCCCTGAACAGAGACCTCAGGCCAGGGAGAGCTTGTAGACGTGACCCAGGTCACAGTGGCACCAGAGCAAATGTTCTGTGCCAGCAGCCCCCAGTGAATGGTTCTCAGGCTGACACAGCCTCGCTGAGATCCCAGGAGCTGTGGCAGGAGAAGATTCTGCTCAGCAGGCATGAATTATGTGCACCTCTGAGTCCCAGTTCTCTTTCTGAACACATCTCAACTGGCAGGATGAGCTGTGAATAAAACAAGGTGCTTGGGAGGAGAGGGAGTCAGCTTAGTGGGCTGGGAAGGCAGATAATGTATTTTTCTTTTTTTTTCCCAATCATTTTTCTGAACAACTCCAATAACAAGGTGAGGCTGTTAATGCTGAAGTAGCCTGACGATTGCCGTGGGGGTCAAGGAGCCACTGTGCTCCTCAGGGCCACATCACTAATGCTCTGGGCAACCCTGAGTGATGTGAGTCCCTCTCTGCGTCAGTCATTTCTGCTGTATGAGAATAGAGAGAGGAGAAACAGAGCAGGAATCTCCTGGAAAATCTGGGGGCATGAGCCATCCTGGGGCACATTAGAAATCTCAATGTTGTTTGTGAGTCTATTGTTAAGGAAATGTTTCTAAATAATAGCTCTGTTGCAGTTTGTCTATGTAGAAATCTTACTTAACCATGATTTCTCCCAGGATATTTAGTGTTTTTCTTTTCTTTGGACAAATATAGAAGGGTAAAATGGATCAATCCACAAAAGCCCCCAAAGCTGCTATTTTCACCAGCAGAGCTGGCTGTCAGCTGGGATGGCCAGGAGCATCACTCTTGGAACATCTCAGTAATTGGACTTTGCCAAGGAAGAAGTAAATAAAAGGTATCCGGTGAGGATTGCTCCAATAGCTTGGATTTCACAAATTGAAAACATATTAACTTCTGACAGTTCTGTTCTTCTATAGACAAAACAACTACATTCCCAGGAGCTCTGTGCTTAAAGTTTTAAATCTTTTCCCTTCTGGTGAATTCTTCGTGCATCTAAAGACGGCTCCCAGAGTCTTTTTTTTTTTTTTTTTCAAATTTTATTTTTATTTTATACTGCTTTGCACCTTGATTTATCATTCACACCAAACAAAATGTTCTTTTGCAACTGATTTGGCAGCATTTCACATCCACTTGGCACTGGGACATGTGTTTACATCTCTTACTCTACTGGGTATGAGGCAGTAACAAATTTGGCCCTCTAGATATTTCTTCCTTTGGAACCCAGGGGTTAGATATATTCTCTGGGACGCTGTAAGCTATTTCAATTTATTTATTCGTGCCTCTGTTCCTGGTGCCTGCTGATAAAGCTGAGGAAGAAAACCTTGCTTAAAGTTTTGAAGACAAAAACTGTCAGGTACATCTTCAAAACAGAGTTTTAGCTGAAGTGCATGGCTGCTCTGTGCTGCTGGGCTGTGTGCAGTGTATTCCACTCTGGGAAAGGGTGGGAGGAGGGACACTCATGCAGTTGTTACCATCTCACAGAAGCACTTGCTCAGGCTGCTACAGAGAGACCTCAGTGCTTTGTGTCAGTCAAGAGTCTACAGGGACCTTTTTTTTTTTTTTCTTTTCTTTTCCACATGGATGAATTTGGCTCATGGACTTTCCAGTAAATCACTAAAAAACTATTTGTGATTTGGCCTTCTTTGTATGACTTGAGCTCTGACTGTCAGTTACACCAAACAGCAAAACCAAGTCAGATCTGTGCTCCTTGTCTAAGCTGTGGACATATTTTGCCTGGCAATGGGTTGCAGCCAACCCTTTCCCACATCCTCGAGAAGTAGAAGTAGGTCCAAGGTTGTTTTGCTCCACAAGTGGAGATGAGTGGAACCTGAATGACTTGGGAGGCAAATGTGATAATCTGCCAGGTAATCTTGGAGGGAGCTGGGGGCACTGTTTCCCAGGCTTGTTGGGAAGCTGATGTGCTGCTCTCAGGGCATTTTCATGCAGACATCCCTTGAAAACATCCTACCCTTGTACAAGTCCTGTTTAGCCTCCAGTGATCAGATTCATGCCTCAGGAAACCTGGTTTGCAGAGAGGAACCCAAGAATTCATTTCTCTTGAGCACTTCCAGACACTGATAGTTTGTTTTGAAAGCTTCACTTTATAATTACTTTTGATTAAATCAGTGTTTCTGTGCTACTGTGTGTGCCATGGGCCAGATGGTACAGCTGTTGTTACCTGCATTGCAGATGCAGTTTGGCCCAAATGGTGGTGGTGAGTCACTCCCAAGTGTCTCTCAGGTGTCAGAGTTAAGTATCAGCTTTTGTGAGTAATTTTTTTCCCCTCATACATATGAAACAGGGAAAAATAGATATGGTGAAAGGAAAAAAAAAATAAAAATGTAACCAACCAGTACAGCTAATACAAGGCTAATCCCCAGCAGCAGCTTTGGGATGTTGCAGCACAAGTAAGACAGCAGCCTTCAGACTTCACTAGTCATCCCAAAAGAACAAGTCCCAGGCACCCAGGGTAGGATTAGGAGAGTACAGAAGCACAGAGCCTGTGCCACTTTTTCAGTCCTTTCCATCCCTTTGAGCTGCTCTGTGCAAAGACATCCTATAGACAGGGCTGGGCACAAGCAAGGTTGAAGACAGCAGGGAATTGCAGTGCTGCTCAAAGTGCTTCTTCCTCATCAGGGGGATTTAGTGTGGTCACTGAGAAAATGGGCAGCTAGATTGCTTGAACAGCTGTTGCAGTGTGTGACACCCCTGATATACCTGACATCTAAGGGATGAAAGGCAAAAAAAATCAGGGAGGCAGGTCGAAGTGATCTGTAATCACAGTCACTCGCACTCAGGATTTTACCAAATGGTTCGGGGTATTTGGTGATGTTTGAGAGTTTATTATGCAAGACTGTTCCTTTGCAAAGGGGGGAAAAAAGGCATTTCAAGAGCAAAGCGTTTTGATGTGGTCCTTAAGAGTCAAACAGCAAGCAACAAAAAGAGCATATTGCATGTATTTCTTTGCTGGGTTAAAAATGCATTCAAAACACCGTGACTTTAATGTTCTAATTTTCCACCCTATTCCTGAGCTCCTGGCATCGTTCATTCTATACCTTTAGGAAAAAGTGTGGTAACAAGGTTTCCAGGGCTCTATGGATTTTCAACCCTTTGTGTTTCCAAAACAGGTAGTCCGCAAGGAGTTTGGACACCTTTTATCTGCCACAGGCTTAGTCTGTGAGCTTTACAGGAATCTAAATCGGCTTCAGGCTTAATCACAGAAGTGTGTGCTGCCCATCTGGAGAATAAACTGTATTTTGTATTGTGACTGCAGCTTGTCTAGAAAAGAGGGATGCACCCTGAAAATCAGTGTAAAGCCTTTAGTCCTTCCCTGCTTTTTGCTGCTGTCTCCCAGATACTGTGACTGTCTTGGGGGAAACAGAAATGGCTTTTAGAACAAACAAGACAAACAGTGAAGTAAAGATCAAGGATGATTGAAATGAAGTGTAACATTGTCATTTAATGCATTGGAAAATAAGTACTAAAAGAGAAATATGAAGTGCAATGAACTTTGACTCCTTCAATAATTGCTTAAAGAAGCAATGTTTTTGTTGGGACTGGGATTTCAGGAGTATGTGCTGTGTTAACACTGCAGTGTAGATGCATTTTCTCTGATCTCTTCTTGCAGAGGAATTGTGGTATTGCTGTGGTCAGCTGCATCCCCTCTCCCTTTATACTGCTTCTGCAATAGGAGTGCTGAATTTGGGATCCACGTTTCAAAAGTGAATCAGGAAAAGCATCTGCATACAAATGGTTCTGGAATAAGTGAGCTTTTCTTCCGTGGCACAGAGATCTTCAGAACTATGGTGCTTCTGTGACTATTTCCTTTGCTTCGTTTCCAGGAAGTAGGCAAGAGTCCATTTGCCCTGGGGCCAGAAGAGAGCCTTGTGGTGGGACTCGACTTGGAAAGAGGTCTGCCAGAGACCCTGCTCACCTCAGCTCTGTGCTCATGGGTAACCAACACAATGGGCAAATTGAGGCATGAAGAATTTAAGTGCTCAGCCTCAATAGCTAGAGCCAGGCAGAAGTGTTACTCAGTTCCTTGAGTAGCCCCACGGTCACACTTGTGTGTGAACACTCTTCAGTGTTCTCCATCACTATTTCTTTTCTTTGCCCATGTGATATCGAAGGGCAGTGTTTCTGGAGGGCAGGA
Organism: Formicarius rufipectus; assembly: GCA_013399695.1. NCBI lineage: Eukaryota > Metazoa > Chordata > Aves > Passeriformes > Formicariidae > Formicarius > Formicarius rufipectus. Next base: position 148,929 of record VXAU01005824.1, on the reverse strand, counting down.
TCCTGTCCCTTTCCTGGGCTGGGTTGGTGTCCCAGCAGCGGCCTGTGGCATCTCTGATGGAGCAGAGGCCATCCTGCCCTCCTGCTCTGCACCCTTGCTGTTGTCTCTGCTGTGAGTCCCACTGTACTCCTCAGTTTATTGGCTGTCAAGGTTGTCCCATGGCTCTTGTCCTTGATGCCTGCAATGCATTCAAGCTTAGGATGAGCCTTTTGAAGTGACAGCTTGGAATTAGGCACCCAAATCCTAGGAGGTTGGCTGATTTTTGCCATCACTGCAAAACTCTGCCTTGGTGATGCTTTATGTGCTGTGAGTGTCTGGTGAGAAGCAGAGCAGCTGATTTCTACAGAGCCCAGGATATACCTCCCCTTGTTTATTGTTTATAATAAAATTTGGTTTGTGATCTGACAGTTTTAATCTCAGTAAAACCATCTGTGCCAAACTGGATGGGCTGACTTTCTGGAGTAATTTCTTGTGTGTCTTTGCTCTCCTCTTGGTATCATCTGGTTTTTCTGTTGGTGGGTTGTTTTTTTTCGTGTGTGTTCCTGTTCTGTGCATAAAAACATACAAGGGACCCACAGTCAAATTACTTCAGTTCTTTGGGACTTTCTGAAGAGTTTTGGCTTTTCACAGGCTGCTTCTCCATTTCCCCAGAGGTCTGCCAAAGAAGTCAGTGATTACTAAATGTTTTGTTGTCTTCTAAGCCTTTGAAAAGCCAGTTCCCTCCGGGCCAGGCAGATGTTGTTGTGGTATCTGCACATCACTGATTCTGGTGGGTTTGGCTGATTTGGGGTTTCCTGATGTGACCTCTGGTGTGTGTTCTCCAGTTTTGGGTAATGAAACATGACAAGGAACTGATGTTTTCTCTTTCTTCTCAGCTGCCAAGTCGCAGTTCCTGACCCTTCTAGAAGCAGACAGAAATTTGAAATAGGTGGAATTAAATGATTTTTTTTTTTTAAATTTTTTTTGATCTGGATGGATCCCCTCAGCACTTAGGCTATCAGATGTTTGTTGCCTAATGGAAGATAAAAGGCTGATACTTGTTGTAGTTATCCTTGTGCAAATGGAAGTCTGTCAGTGTTTGTGGGAGCTGTCAGCAGGATTTGGGGCCAACATTGTCTAAAGCTTTTACACACAGTGGAGATACTTATAAACTGATTTTTGCAGACATTCACTTTAGCAGAACTGGGCCTGATCCAGCCCTATGCTGAGCTCCCACGTCTCTCTGACTTCAAGCAGAGAAGGTTATTTCTTGGAGAGTTTTTGCCTTTGTAGGGGTGTTTTGTCCTGCTTAGCTTAGGCTGGAGTTCAGGCATTTAAATTTAGAGTTTCACAAAGAGTTATGACAATTTTTTTTCCCTGAAAACTAGCTTGTTGAGGAATATTTGAACTGAATTTATGTACTCAGTGCATGTATCCTTTTCCAGTTCTTTTTGGTTGGTGTAACTCATGTTTTCCTCATGCTTCAAATCCATCATAACACAAAAAGTTTCTCATTTACTTCGACTTCCAAGTTTTAATACCTGTTAGTTCACAGGGCATGAAGAAGCTGAATACTATTATATTTCCTATTTACTGTTTGCAGTTATAATACTCCTCTTAATGGTGTGAAATATAAATGAATTATGTGCCCTCATTTGTGGTTGCAAGTTGCTGTTATAAATAATGCAAACAGACGCTCGTGGGGTAGTAAATGAATTTTTTTTTATTTTTGAAAGAAAACAACGGCAGGAATGGAAGAAAAGAGCATTTTTGGTTGGCTTGTGGCATGCAATAACATGTGACTGAGTGTGCACAACTCTTTATGGGAGCACTCCTCTTTTTGTTTCTTTTTTTTGTTTAATTTGAATCTGTTGTCTTAACTGCTTATATTCCAAAATGCTATTCTGGTGTTGTCTCAACTTTCCTGTTAGAGATGAGAAATATGCTTTAAAAATAAATTTCATTGCAGAAAAAAAATAGAAACTTAATATATAAATCTTTTACAAGGACTGGGAATAAATGTTTTCTACAGGCTGTAGAGTACAGGACTGGTTTTGAAATCAGTGAAGCAATAAAGTTGATTTCTTATACCTAGGATACCATAAATAATTCATTTACTGTTGTAATTTATCATTACTTACAAATAAAAAAAAAAAAAATCAAGTTTCGTATAGTTGTTTTGAAGAAAGTTTTCCAGGGGTGTCTGGGAACTGCATCCTTAATTATAAGTACATGGAGAGTCAGCTTACTATTTCTTTGCAAGGCTGAGGCCAAACTTGCCTCCCCCCTGCAAAAACCTGCAGCTACTTTTAAAAATGAAAAAGTGGTAGAAGAAAACCCAAAGGCACCTGACAAAAAAAAAATTCTGGCCTGAAATTAATAGAATTGGTCATGTGGGTCTTATTATTCTTTTAAATAATTTGTTGTATTGCAATTCAAATAGTACGATCTTGAGTGATGAGGGTCTAAATACACTCTTTCTAGATTTATTCTTTAATAACTGAAATACAACTGATCATAATTCTTCATTATGTGTTAACTTTCAATAAAATATTTTATTCAGAAAAATACATATGTTAACCTTCTGAATTATGCAAGTATTACATTCAAAGACCATCCTTCTTGCTCTTTTTTGGCATTGCATTTTTCTCCTGTTTCTCCTTTATTCTTCATTGCCAGTTTTGACTGCTCAGCTTGGGCACAGAAGTTTATCAGCTTAAAAAATTATTTGGTTTAGATAAGTGTGAACATGAGCCGTGAAATGATTAAATGAAAATCAGAGTGCAAAATATCTCCTTGAACATCAGCAACCAGAGTGAGGGTTGGGGTTTTCTTTACTTTCGGTAGATTTTAGACTGCCTGTTGAGTTCCTATTAAAATGTTCCCAATGAGCTGTTAGGAGCAAGTTGTGGGGCTTCTCCTCGTGCCTGCAGCTTTGAGGTTACTTCCATTAACACATACCCCTGTCAGAGACGGGAAGCATCAATGCTAGTTTGGGGCTCTTGGAGTGTCCGGATGCAGCCTGAACGCTCTCTGTTAACTCTGCAGCTTTTTGATCCAGTCGTTCACATCCGTGTGGAGCCCACAGCGGTGCGTTCCCCCTGTCCAGCACCGAGACCAAAGTCTTTAGCATGCAGTGAGTTGTTAAGTGTCTCCAGCGAAGCCAATGCAGAGCTGTGAGACCCGGCTGAGGATGCGTTCGGGGCTGCTGAGGTGTTACAGCGACAGAGGGGGTGCTGCTCCCTGCCAGGCTGTTTTGCCTGGGTGAGTTTCGGTGGCGTTTTGTCTGCTGCCCGATGGGGCTGCAGGAGGGAGGAGTCGATAAGCGTGCTTTTCAGGTGATGATGATAGAAGAAAAAGACTGCCATGAAATCACAACGAGGATCGCGTCCCCGCCCCCCCCCCACCTTTTCCTTGCGCTCTACCTTCATTTATCTCGTCAAGCTCGAATTGCAGTCCCATTGCTATTAACCTTTCGACTGCTGGCATTTTACCCGGAGCGCTGAGCCCCAGCTGGCAGGGGAAGGGGAGGACTGGAGCAGCTCCAAAGTGATGAATTGGCGCTGGTGCTTCGCTCAACAGCCACTCTCCGGAAAGTGGAAAATGTGCTGTGCAGCTCTGTGGTCTTAATACCCTCTCTGTCCAGGTACCACCTGCAAAAGCCTGAAATGTGGGTATAAAGAAAAGGAGGGGGAGAACTGCACCACTGGAAGTCTTACTTTTCTCTCTACATTCCACAACTAACTGCTTTGCCTCTGAAAAAGGAGACAAACTTCCTCAGCTCTCATGCTGACAAGCAAGGCAGTGTGATTTTGCCTGCTGCTGGAGGGGGGACCAAGTTAGCCTGTCTCTCCCAAGAGTGTCTCCTCTCGCAGTCAGGCACCCTTTTCCACACGTGTTTCCTAGGCTGTCCCACCAGGTTTCAGGGTCTTTGCCGTGCCGTGGTGTTGGTATTGGCACTACCATGGTGCTTCCAGTCCTCCCCGGAGCACCTCAGCGGTGCAGACGCACAGCGCGGGGCTGTGGTGGCTGCACCCCGGCTGTGGAAGTGCCAGTCCTGCCATCTGATCCGTGCAGGGCAGGGAATGTCTTCTCCTGGCTCTCCCTGGCCTGTCAGTGTGGCACACAGTGATGGGATAGAGCTTGGACTGTTCCTTGGCAGGGCAGGGAAGATCCTGTCCGTGCCGCCGGCGGCTGCTGGCAGATCCACCCGTGGTACTGACCATCACCGTGTGAGTGCTGGGCACGACCAGCCCGGGTTCTGGTACCTTCATCCTTCTGCTCCAGAGAACTGCGTTAGGAAAACGTCAACAAATGACTTGATCTCCAGTTAATGGAGAGGGGTTATTGTCTTAGAGAGCTAATTGTCCATCTCTTCTGCATAAGAAATGCAGGGGTTTTTGTTTGGTTTCTTTTCCTAACGATGTGGCAGAACTCAAAGATGTGCAAATACTGTGGGCAACAACTATTATTTAACTTTCATTATCATTAATATGAATTATATTGATGGTATTTGTCAGGGTGGTTTATGTGTTGTAGCAGATGCCTTAGGAAACTGCTTTAGAAAGAGAAGAATTTCAGGAGAAGAGGTTGGTTTAGTGGCTTGGAGGAAAGGGCTTTGGAGAGTTGAGTTTACCCCTCAGAAGTGAGACCTGAATGTGCTTCTCTGTAGGACCTCATGTAGACAGTGCAAAGCCAGAGTTTCTTTTAAACTCCTCTCCTATTTATACAGCCTCTTGAAGTGGATGGTTTTTCATAACAGGTCTAGATAACCCAAATGAGATATGGGTTTAATAATTTTGTAAAATATGAAAATGCAAGAGCAAGTGGCAGGTAAAACCCAGGTACACTTATTAGGCTGTGCTGGAGGAGTGTTGGCTGTGATTTGCATGTTCTGTAGACCTGATCATGCAGTGATGTAACTGGAATTTGTTTCCTCTTGGAGCTAAAAGATGGCTATGTCCATAAGCACATGAGAGATCCAGGTATGCAATTTTTGGGATGTGAAGGTTACAGAATCATATGCTCAGGCATCAAATAGCATTTCTGCCTGAGTGGGTCAGGTAGTTCAGAGGCTGGGTGATCTGCACTGAGAAACTGGGGGTGTTTCTGCTGAGTGGGAGAGAGGAAGAAAGGAAGAAAAGAAAAAAACAAAAACCAAGAAGTGCTTGAACCAGAAGAGATTTGGTTTAAAGGCAGTGGAGGTACTGCAGCAGGAGCTGTTTCCAACCTCTGCTGGCTTCTGCCCCTCAGGGGGCTCTGCCCGGGCAGAGTGACTGGTAGTGCTTGCTTTAGTCATTACTTGTGTTTGTGTGGGCTTGGTGAGTTGCAGTGCAGGCAGGAGGCTTGTGTCTTTTAATCCCTTTTACATTTCTAGTCTTAAGCAATTTCAGAAGAATGAACTTTTTTTTTTTTTTCCAAGTGGATTTAAAGAAAGGGGAGATAACAAAAAGAAAACTGAAATTCAAAGACCTTAATACTCAGTCACTAGTATTATGCTTAACTTAGGTTAATGCAAGTGACTCAGCCTGAGATAAATCCAAATGCCTGGTTATAGTAGTGCAGATCTCACTGCAAGTGGGTGATTTGAGCTGCCATTCTCTTGTCTTCTTTCTCTTCTGATTTCATTTGCTGGAAATGTGTACTCCTTTAACAAAAGCATTGACTGCACTGCAGGTGATGTGAAAGAGCCTCTTAGAAATATCCAGGTAATTGGTACTGGGCTAAAATGAAAACCCCAAATATAGTAGCTGCTAGAGTTTCACCTCTAAACCACTTGGGCAGTAGATGGCTGCAGTATGGCACAAAAATGTCAGCAGTTCCTCAGCAGCAACTGTGGGAACAGGAGTCAGCCTGGCCTTGACCAGACACAAAATTCACTGTTATCAGTCTGGAGATAAGGAGTCACTGTGTGCCTGCCAAGAAAGCACACCAGTGTTCCTTCAGCAGGGGAACGGGTAGGCATGGGAGGGCTGGTCAGTCCCCTGGGGCTCCACTGTTTGGCCATGAATGTTCCTGACATTGCTCTTGGGTGCAAACCTGCTGGTTTTATTTTCACAGTTGTGTGGGGACTGTGTGCTGAGGAACACAGAAAGGCTTCACCTCCTTTTGCATTGAGCATGAAATATTAGCAGCTTTCTAAACTCTCTTGGCCAGGGATGACCTGATAAGGAGGAAACTTCCTATCTCATTGGCAACCCCCCAAAACCCATGGCTTCATTTTTGTCTACTGCCAAAAAACAAACAAACAAAAAACACACACACACACAAAAAGGCAACAAAAAACCCCCCTGGAAATTATGGCCTTGGACCACCTCTTTCTGATTCTTAAACACCTCCAAGGAAGTGTTGCCATTAACAATTCAGAGGTTCTGGCTGCTCTTTGGTTCATGCATTCTGTCCATGTCCAGAGGTGGTCTCTGTAAATGTTGGCCAGCAGAGCAGTTACAGCTGCTCAGTACAGAATATCTCAGTACAGAATATGGACAGGAGTTTCTGTGAGGAGCAAACCCCCAGACTGGAATCACACACAGCTTAAGCTGAAAGGTCACCTCCCTGTCAAAATCTTCACAGTACTGAATTTTCAAGCTATTGTTTATTCCAGGATGAACTGGAGACCAATTCAATCTTTTCATAGTTGCTAAATAGTAATATTTTTCTATATTTCTGTACCTTGGCTCTAGACATAACAAGAAGAATGACATTTGAGAGAGGCTTCTAAAGTTTCATCTTCTGGGGCAGGAAATGGGAGAAGGAGCCCTTTCCTTTGGGATGTCTGTCACGGTGGCCAGCATTGTCACCTGCCCTGGACAGCCTGAGACAATGCAGCACACCAGGCCAGGGAAGCCCTGAAGAAATATCCATGTTGGTTTTGAGTTATTTATGTTTGTAGTGGGTCTTCTGGTTGAGCTGTGGGCTTTAGAGTTCTCCATCTGGGTCTGCACCTCTTCTCCAATTTCACTATATGTATGATGCTGAAGAGGTATAGACAATGCTTGCCTTCAGATAAAGGGGAGGTTCAGACATCTCAGGATTCAAGACTGAATAGTCCTCTTCAAGTACTGAGCCTCCATCTGCAATAGTTTCTTGAGAGAAGATTTCACTTTACATTATTATTTACATTTTTTGAAAGAAAAAAATTTTAAAAAAACCAACAACCTTTTTGAGAGCAATTACTTCAGCATTCCAAAAACTTCTTCAGTTTTCCTGAGGAAAAGAAATTTCTCAGTGCTAATCTTTTTGACCAAGATTTTGACCAGACATGCGCAATAGCAGCAGCTCACTCTTGTATCAGGGCTCTTGCCTGGTAAAGGTGCAGTTCAAGCTCCTGCTCTACTTTGGCAGCATTTATTCAATGTCAGATGTGGCCATGGCACAGGTGGGCTCCTCCCTGAACAGGCAGCACCCAGAAGGCACCCATGGAAGTGAAGGGGGCTCAGAGCCGAAGCTTAACTCGTATTTCTTGCACCCCATGTAGGTGTTCTCCCTTTACATTGGATATTTTACAATTACCTTGGTGCAGAATGGGAAACCTTTTTAAATCCTGGAGAGATTTCACAAGTTCTGAATTTGATGGCCCCAGATTAGCAGTAACATCCATAGCATGAGAAGAAGTCTCTCAGTGTTGAAATATGGTAGATCCCTAATCATATGAGAAAGTAAAAGCTGGTTTATACATGGAGATTAATGTCTGTTTGAGGAAACTTTTCATTGAACTTCCAGTCTCTGCAAAGCAGCAAGTGTGGAAATGTTGGGCTTGTTGTAAGCTGGTGTAACATCCAATGGGTAATTTGTTCTGACAACTTTTACGAGCACGAAAAAAAAACCTCTCATCAAATGCATGTCACATTTTCTGACCCTTCTCTGTGGTTCATTTACCTCCTGGAAGAACCACCTGCTTTCTGCTTTGATGCTCCATTTGCAGTACTTGAGGGAGGAATGATTATAGTGGCATGCAGCCACTGGTTAACTTCTTTCCAGATGTGTGCTCCAGATGGCTATCCTGAGAATCCACCCCAAACCCAGACTTCCTATTTAACACTGACAGGCTTGATTCAGACTGAAACACAGTCTTCTGCTATGTTGTCCTCCTTTCTAACTGGTGGCATCCATGTAGTGGTGCAAGACTCAGTCCACAGAAATCTAGACTACTTCTGTTGTTGGCTCACTGGAAACATTCTAAAGACAAAGGTATCAATTCACCCTCTTTGAAGCCTGTCTTGATCTGTACAAATGACTACAACTGGCTGCATTTTATGAAGATCAGAACTTTGAAACTCTTTTTTTAAGCAGTCACTGGATTCACACAGAATAATGACTTCTTGTTGCCCCTCTCACATTTTCTTTCCATCTCCCTGTACAGTAGCACTGGCCTCTCTATTCTTGAGCTCTCTCAGGATGTTATTTGTTTATCATCTTTCTTTAGTAACAACCAGTGTAGCCGAGTGATATAATTTTGCTTTGTGAAGTCCCGACCATAGTAGAATGCAAAGTGGCTCCTCTAATTTCTCTGGAGCTCAGGAAAACTGCAACAAAAGGAAGAAAACAAGCTGTGCTCTCCTTGTGCTCATTTCTCTCTCTCTGCCTGTTTCCTAACAAAAGTCTTTGTTGGCTGTTTTTTTTTTTTTAATGGAATCAATAATTTTTCCCTCAGGTTCTGTTGATCATCTCAGGGTACACAGCAGAACTAGGCTGAGCATTCTCCTCTCAAATTATGTCCCCTGCAGATGTGATATTGGGCATAACAAAGCACATCAGACCACACTCTGGTTCACTGCTGGTGTTCTTGAGTTGGGGTCAAGTAACCTCAGGGCACGGTGCGACTCCTCTGCAAGAGAACATCTCTGCAGGGGCACCAGGCTACAGCACAGATCACAAGGAAGGAGTGAAGCCTACAGAGCCCCAACAGCTTTGCTGTGGGGGATTTGTTGTACCTACCAGGTTAAAATACTCAGGGCTACAGAGGTGAGTGTGGCTTTTGGAGGTAGTGCTGCTGCATGAGGGGAAACTCAGGTGGTGCTCTCTGGGTGAAGTCACACCTTTGAAGCTAACAAAGCCTCCCAAGCAACAGGCTGCTCTGGCATTGCCAACATCTTCAGGAATTAAAAAACCTATGAAATTATAGCCAGGAGAATCTGGTGCTGCATATTGTAATTTTTAAAAGGTTTCACCCATGATGTGTCTCGTAACTCCCTCCTGGGATGCAGCAAGAGGATGGAGTCATTGTTTGGGGGATGGGAATCTGGCCAAAACCAGACAGGCTTCCCAAAGCCTGGGTGTGAGGTGGTGCCAAGGAGCATGATGACCTTCAGGGCCAGCTGGAGATACAGGACCTGGGGAGTGTAGCTACACGTTCACAGCATTGAACCCCAGATTTTGGGAGTCTGTGCTGGTTGAAGTGTCTGTGTGTGATGCTGCAGGAAGGGAGCAGCACTGCTCACTGCATTCCATCAAGTCTTGAGGGTACATTGAACACCTTATTCCAGAAATTATGTGAAGAAATGGCAAACATACCAGTTATTTATAGGTCTTATTATGGCCTTCCCTATTACTTCCTGGAGTCCATCAGGGCAGGCATTTATGTACTGCTCTGACCTTTTCTGCCAGCTCAAAGAACACAGACCCTCTGGTTCTGCACTGACCTTCCAGTGTATTCTTTCTTGGGAAGATAGAAATAAGAAAAGAGTCCTCAAGGGAAGGAACATTTTCCTCTCGTTAAAAGATCCACTGTAAATATTCATAATTGGCCAAGAAAGAGGTTTTACAGTCTTCTGGCTTCCTTTGTCATGGGTGTGAATCAAACTAGGAATTTTTTATTTTATTTTTGGCCACATCAGCTCAGGATGATAAAAACACGTTTTGGTTGTATGAAGTCACCATTGGGAATGTTTTCAATATCTCTTATGAACAGAAGCAAAACTCCCACAGCAAGGTCTCCATTAATCTTTGCTGCCCTCATCTAGATTGACTTATTCAGTGCCTGAACTAGATCATTAGCAGCACTAGGGATTTCCCCCTGTCCTGTGGTGGAGAGATCAGCAGAAAGAATAAGCAGGTGAGAGTGAATGTTCAGGCTGATTAGTTAGCGTATAGACATGTATTTTCATGCTTGGAGACCTTTGTAATTCCTCCCCTGGCAATAGATGCTACTTATTGACTCTGTGTTGCAAAAGGTCAGTGGTACCCCCGTCTCAAGGGCCACTGCTTATCATAGATGGTATTGATGTTTGACCAAACTTCAAACAGTTTTGACCTTCTTGGGTTTTGTTTTTGTTTTTAATCTATGTGACAGTGTTTTTTGGAGGGTGAGTGTAAGTAGAACTCTTTTTCCAGTCTTTTCAGGAGTCACCCAGGGAGCAGTTTTTTGGTGTTTATTTTTTTTTTGGTAAAGGCCAAGTTATCTCATTCAAGACGTAATTTCTCTGAAAATAGAATAATTTAAAACCTAATTTTCTTACTTACAAACTTGGAATCTCTTGTGTGTGGGTGAGGGAGATGCAGATGTTTTCAGACACTTGGGAACTGCTCACTGGTTGGTTTAGAATATTTAGCTATTTGCATGCTTCATTTCGAGGTATGTAAAATAAATGGAATCATAAATCACTCCTTAAATATTCTATTTTATGCTGGGTGACTGGAAATAACAGATGGCTGCTTACAGCAGGGATTTAATTTTGCTCCAAGTAAGCAATGGGTTAGAAACCAGTATTCCAAATCTTAGCCCCCTAAAGCTTTGGATCTACTTGTGTCTGTCTTAGGAACTTTGTGAGGCGTAGGACTTGCATTAAGTGGGTAACAGCTGTAACTCCAGATCAGAGTCATCTCCAACACTGGCACAGTTAAGGCTGCAGGAACATTCCCAGCCTTCTGCTTAGAACTGCTCTGAAAGAAGGGAGGTATTTGGATACTGTGGATGGAGATATGATTCGTGCCTTTTTGAAAAGCTTATTGAAAATAGTAAGTCCAGAGAGTAGGACCGGGGGGCTAAAAGGAACCCCTGGCACAGGCCAGATCGAGATGTAAAGCTCATTCCCACCACCCAGCAGCTCCCCCTGGCAGCCTGTGCCAGTCAGCCTTGCTACACACAGGGAGACAAGGCTGAGCCCTGGGGTGGCCATTTATCCCTGGCCAAAGGCAAATATCCAGAGGCCCCAAAACAAAAGCTTCCCCCCTCCCTCCCTGTACTGGGCAGTCATGGTGGTGTCTGATACTACACCTGGACACAAAACCCCTCACAACTGGTAGAAAAGATCACTTGGCTTGTACGAAGTCCTAATTTTTCTTGAATCTGCTACACATGGGGTTGGGGATCATTTTGTCAGGCCCCTTTAAGAAGGCTCCTGCTTAACATGCTTGGAAATTTGATATAACTCCAACTTTTTCCCATTTCCTCACCTGCTTTTTCCAGTAATGGGACCCTGATAACATCGAAGTCAAGAAAGCTACAAAATTTAACAGCAGACGTGGCTCCCATTTTCATTTGCCAAGTCACTGCCTAGTTCAGCGCAAACATTCCCTTTTCCGTTCAGCTGCAGGTGAAGGCTTCTCTCCAGCAGTAATCCTGCAGAGCTCAGAGTACACACTTCATCTCCTGCGCTGGGCCCACAGGGCCAGTTTGGTGATGTTTGGCTCAGAGAACTCTTTCCAGAGAAAATATAAAGTTCATCCTTGACTGTGAGGATTCTCCACCACAGCAGCATCTTCCTTACCACCAGCCTGCAGAAGCAGGGAGAGGGGCTGCACTGCTGAGGTCGATTTGCAGGCACAAGTGCTCTTGGCTTGCTGAATGACCTGGGTGTGGAGACGGTGCTGATGATTTTGCTTGCATCCACCAGAGAAAGGTTATTGAGCATTCAGTAAATCTCATGGGGATCAGTTATAAAGAATGGTATTTACAAGAAGGTAAACCATAAATCTTTATGACCTTCTAGCAGTTAGCAGCATTTAAAGTTGCATTGTTCTTTTCTTTTTCCTGTAGACAAGGCTTTGATAAAACTATCTGTCAGTTAACTTAAATAATCCATGGACGGCAGGGTCTTTGCTGGATAAGAGGAGAAATTACTTAGTAGAATTTTAACTTGTTTGCTTATTTTACCTCTTGACAGCTGTTTGTTTTTGTTTTTTTTTTTTTTTTTCCCCTCCCTTAGAAGATTAAAAATTAATTTAGTTTTGATGTATTCTCTGAGGAACATTTACCTTGACAGGAGTCAAAACCGACACCCCCTATGGTCATCATTGACTTCCTTTATGATCTTGTCAGATAGATGATGACAACAAGATTGTGGAGGGTTGAGCAAGGGAATCTCTGTCATTCAAATTGTATATTTGATCCTTGCTGTCACTTTTCCATGAATTTCACATGCACAACGTGTCTCCCCCCTTGTTACAAATTAGCAGTTGGTATTTTTCAGGCTACCTGAGATAACGTCCCTCTTAAATAATTCAGATGCATCTTAATTTGATTTTGCATTTTTCTGTTGTGGGGGTTTGATTCTCAGTATTTTATTTACTTAATGGGACATTTAAAAATTGCTCCTTTTCCTTCTTTCATTGGTCTCAGTCATTGCTATAATTTCTTGTCCATTGAATTTCACTGGCTTTTTAACACTTACTGTGAACAGATTGTGTATCTTATATTTATAAGCTTTCCAAATCATTCTTTGTCTTTGTGACAGCAGGTTTGGGCTGCAGCAGTCTGTGGGTGCTTGACAACAGAGCACCCGCACACCAAGTCATATGTGATTCCCTACCAAGGGAAACATGAATATCTGAAAAGGAGAAGCAAGCTCTGTGGCTTGGAAGTAGACAGTTTTGGTTTGTTTGTAAATTATGCAGTGCAAAAGCTTTCATAAATAACTTGTATAAACATTTACAGTCTGGAGCAAGATTAATACATGTATTTGTTTGAAAGAAAGGTACACGTTGCTCCAAGGGTTTGGTTTGTGAAGCATTTAAGTGCTTGCTTATGTCCCACTGAAGCCAAAGGGATACTGTAAGTACAGATGGAGCCAGCTTTTCCTCTCAACTTCTGCTCAGGTGTGATTTGCAAATGAAATATTTTGGCTGGAGGGAACACTTTCTCTGGAGAAGCTGCTGGTGACACATGGCACAGTCATTTGTGGCTCTCAGGCATCGCATGGGAACACAGCACATTGCAACAATAGGGGAATTAAGTGATGCTGACAGTGTAGTAATTGGGAGGGTATGGCACAGGGTGGGTATAGCTGGTAGTGCCTCCATAGTTCTGTGTGCCCTTTGTTTTAAAATGAAGAAACAGATGGCTGGTTGGAGTTACTTGCTTCCCCTTCCCTCCTCAGGTGCTCATTTTCTGCTAAAGGCAGCCATCTGCTTAGGACTGTTGACTTGAACCTGTGGAAAATAAATACTGAATAGGTTCCATTCTACTCTAAGTGACTTTTAAGCTTGGAACACAGTGCTGAAGTATTGCCACGCTCCTCTTTGTGTCTGTGTCTGCAGTGACACAGGAATGTATATTTAATGCCCTAACTGGGGGGTAGCGAACTACTTTTGAAACATTAGTGTGTGATGTTATGTTTTGCTTCTGTCTGGGGAAAGATTCATACTCTCTAATGGGCATCTCACTGTGCTGCTTTGTACAGTGCAGCTGGACTCCTCTTTTTATTTACCCTTTTTATTCTAAAATTATCTGTCAGTGCTCCTTCCGCTTGTGACCAGCTGAAGGCAGGCAGGAGTCTCTGCGAAGCCCCTGCTGTATGTGAATGAAGGTTCCACGCTGTACTTTACTTGCAATCCGCTCATTTAAGGAACTACTTTATCATAAAATTTTCAGGCTCCAAAGCAAATGCTTCATTATTTCCTTTAGTCTTCCCGGTCTCTGGAGATCTGCCTGTCTCTATTTCTCTCTTTACCTTTGTTGCTGTCCTCTTTAGCTGATGCCAAGCTCCTGGTAAAACAGGTCTGACTGGTCTTTTCATTTGTGCTTTGCTTCCAGCTCTGAAACATATCAAATTTGTTATTGAAATCCTTCAGCATTGTGGGAACAATGTTATCCTGGTGCTGCACACCTCCGTGGCCCTTCCTGCTGTGATGTGTGCCCAGCTTTCCCTGCCCTGCCAGGCTCTGTGTCAGTGCCTGGTGCCCTCCGCTTCGTCTATGTGGCTGCAGTTTGTGCTCTCAAGTGCAGGTTATTCTCAGGAAGGGAAGCCTGAAATAGGGTGGCGTGAGCAAAAGACGTACAGATGGAAAGAGTAAAGCTCAGAGCTTTAGGAACTGGCTCAAAACCTCTTTGAAAATGCATCCTTTTGGGCTAGAGGCATCCCAGGTGTGGCACTGTGGACTTGAACTCAGCACTGCTGTAACCCCAATGCAGTGCCTGCCTGATATAATCAGCGATAATCCTGGAGCAGAAACCATGGCCATGAGGGACCAAATCTGCTCACAACAGCTGACACTGTGGTTTGATTTATTTTTTTTTTTTTTTTTTTTTATTATTTCTTTTGCATAGTTGTAGGTATGTACAGGAGGAGATCACTCCTGATCTTCTTACACAGGGGGCACGGATTAAATATTGAAAATTTCAGCAATGGGTTCTGGCTCAGGCAGCGAAATTCCTTTGCCACCACCACGCTCTCCCTTGTATTGCAAATGGTGTAGCTTCTCCAAAAGGAGGGCACCTGTGAAATAATGAGCACTGCTGTCCATCAGTTCCTTGCAGCAAGTCAGGAGAGATGTGAGGTTGCTACAATTGGCTAAAAACTTTGCTGAGAAAAATCATAATGGGGGTGAAGTACCATAAATAAAAAATGAAGGCAGCCAACACAGTATAAAAGGAACACGACTGAAGAGAGAAGAAAAGTAGAATTTAAGTGGTAAAGAGTTTAGCAAAACCATGTAGGAATGGGCTGAGTTTGCAGGTAAGAAGTGGCCTTTATTTATCCATTAGAATTGCATTTTGAGGTTTTTTGTCTGCTGCTTTGTGCAGCTCTGCTACCTCTTCTCAGGATTAAGTCTCCCCAAATGAGCATAACTAATCCTTGCTTGCCTACTTAATGCCTGTTCTTTTTTTATTTATTTTTTTTTAATTCAGAGCGTCTTTGAGAAAGCTGTGGGTGCTGTTGCAGTTCTTAATTCGGTCCTTTCAGGCTGGAGGAGGGGAAAAAAAGAGTCTGAGCAGCAGTTGGTGGTGCAGGAATTTCCTAAGCTTTGCCCCAGGTCTGCACAGTGCCAGATAATTTGATTTTTTCACATGGTGCTGGAGGTCCTGCAGTTACCTGTCTCTGAGAAGGTGAAGCAGTGTTTGCACGAGGCTTTTAAGGTGCTGAGTGCTGCTGACAGTATTAGTTTGGGATTAGCCACTGCAGCAGGACCACTGTGGTGGCAGAGCTGTAGCTCAGAGGATGATCTTCTCTAAACCTCCAAACCTGGAGTGCTGAAAGTAAAAGCAGCAGAGGAAATGGGGGCTGTTTTCACGTATTTACAGCTTTTTCAGTGCTCAAAACTTTGCCTTTGTAGGGAGCAGGGCACTGTGTTGTACAGCCAGGCACAGGAGACACTATGAGCACATGGAGATGTTGGGGTTTGGACAGCATGTTGTTGTTTTCTGGTTTTGCAAGTACATTAGTGCTGGCTAGTCCATGCTGAAATCTTCCTCTGTGTTTCTCTCTGTCACTGCAGACATCAGGTGATTTTGGAGGTCCTGGCAGCAGTTGTGGAGTTTTCACCACGGTCTTAATGCCTGATGGTAATTTCAAGTATCCAGCTTGGATGTGGTGATTTCAACTGTGTCCTACCTGTGTCCTCTGAGACCAACACAGCTTCTTACCATGACCATTTTTTATTGCTAGAATTACCAGCACCAGTAGCAAACTTCACTAATCAGTGTTATTAACCTGGGGACTAAGGATTTGTTTATCAAAAAATGACCAAAATGATGTTCCTGGCCTGTACGCTCCTGCTGCCATATTCCTCTTGTCATCCAAAGGAAGGTTAAAATGACACATTTTTACTACAGCTATGTTCCACATTAATATGGAATTCAAAAACCAATATGCTACTCCACAGGCAAAAAAAATATACCCCTAAAAGTGAAAATGAATTAAAACAAATTAATTGCCTCAGGAATTGCTTGGCCATGGGTGGGATTGGAGAACAGGTTTTGGAGGTCCTTGAACCTGGACCTGATTTCTGCTTCAGAGGAGGGTTTATTCTGCATGGTGACTGTTTCATGGTGTTTGGACTGTGTGATCTGTCAGCTGATCTTCACCTGGAGAAAAAAATCCAGAGAACCAAATCCCACCAAATGACTACAGAATGGCACAGGTTTTACTGTGTCTCTGATTAGCAACGGAAAGTGAAGTAACTGCTGGTTCCAGTGGGTCTGCTTCTGCCCTGATGATTTCTTAATATCTTTTGTTTCCTGCAAAGGTTAATCTCCTTTAGCTACCCTGTGATATCTGGTCCCTTTCCACATGCACCTGCTTTTCTCAGCTGGGTCTTCAGCAGTGACCTTATAACTCCATAGGCAAACATGGTCATTGTTGATCTGTCAAATCCAATCTCCCTTTGCTTAAATGTTAGATGGATTTCTGTTATTGCTTTGGGAGGCAATAATCCAGAAGGGAATTAATTTTGCAGGGAGGTCTTCTGCTTTGCTCAAAGGGCTGTTGGTTGGATGAGTCACCTGTCTAACATCATCCCAGTTGGTTTGCCTCTTCATTTGTTCACACATCGATTTGTCTCTCACACATAGACTGAGAATCAAAGGCTGATCCTTCCATCTGAGATTTGGTAATCCCTCCTTGCAGCCAATGAGGGACTTTCTCTGACTTAGCACTGCTGTGTTTATGTACCTGAGGCTGCACCCTGTAATGCTGTGGGAGTTTGGCTTGGCTCCTCACAAAGCACAGCTGTGAGCTGGTCAGCTCCTTCAACCCCTCTCCCAAAAAGGGGGGAAAAATAGCAAAAAGGAAATTTGTAGCAAAGAAATATGTATATTCACAGATATTTTATTTCTAGACAGTTAAACACTATGTACATATGCACAAGGATCCCAAGCAATCCCAAAAGAGGGAAGGAGAAAAGGACCTAAAGGGTAAGAACAAAACAGACCCACACGATTGAATCCCAGGAGTTAGCTCAGGAGAACAACTAACACAATCAGATCTCACCAACTTCCCTTAGGAGAAGTAAAATTCCTTTCCTCCTGTTCTAGCACAGCCAACAGCCCTCAGCCAGACCTCAGCTCATAGAGATAAGCAACACCTAAAGACTGAGACCTTCTGTCTCTGAGTTCACCCAACAAGGGAGGAGAGAGAAAAGGGGCAAAGGAATCTCCCTCTCTGTCTTTTATAACTCTGATTCTGTAAGGGAGTGGGATGGAATCCTTCCTTAGTTTTTGACTCCAGTTTCTAGAGAAGGCCTACAAAGAAACCACCACAAATGCCTTTGCAGAGACAAGACAGCTGACAAAGTCTAGTTATCCGTTGGACCCTGCTGCTCCTTTGGTTGCTTACAACAGCGGTTTTAGAAGCCAAGAAAGGGAACAGTGGGGACAGCAAGTAAGAGTTAGCTCAGCCAAAAGCCACAAAACCAACTGCAACTGGCTGTGCTGGAGGCTTTAGGAAATCACTGTATGTGTAGGAGTGTGATCCCTGCTGTTCAAACCTCCAGAGCAAGGCCAGCAATGTAGATTAATGGCTGCTCCACTAAACATTATCACATGCTTTTCTTTCTGGGGTGGGTAGAGTACAGCGAGCTTAAGGGAATAACAATCCATTGCAGCAGTGTGACTGAGATGAAGTTTGTTAATGGAGGGACATTTAATGTTATCTTCTATGGTTGTTTGGTCTGTGAA
Organism: Formicarius rufipectus; assembly: GCA_013399695.1. Lineage (NCBI taxonomy): Eukaryota > Metazoa > Chordata > Aves > Passeriformes > Formicariidae > Formicarius > Formicarius rufipectus. The sequence continues at coordinate 131,117 of VXAU01005824.1, read as the reverse complement.
AAAGCGTTTTCCGGCTGGCTGTGGGTCTGGCTTGGCTAGAAGAGGAATACACATCCACTGTCCAGGGTTTGGGAGCTCTTACTGAAGTAACTGGGCTGCGTGGGAACCCCTCTCTGGAAGCAGAATGAGTTTGCTGCAGGGCTGATGGACCCCTCTTTTCCCTGAGAGTTTGACATCTCCCTTGGCATCTCTACTGTTCTGTGGTTTCAGCAGCAATGTTCACTGTTTCCTTTCAAATGTGCCCTTTGAGCATTTAGCTGAGGAGAAGAAACATCTTAATGTGACTAAGAGTTGCTGCTTGCTGACCACGCATTCAGCTCCAGCAATTGCTTCCCCTTCTGACCATAGAAAACAGCTGTAAATAAATCAAGATCAGCACTTCAAGCACTGTTCCTTTCATGGGTATCCATGTGGAGCCCAGCCAGCCCAGTGGAGCCCAGCTCCATAATGGAGCTGCTACTCAATGCAGGTGTATAAATATTAACAAATTCGATTGCTCAGAGCGATGGAAAATCAGAAGTAGCTTGAGGTGAGGTTACTTCAGTTTACTGAAGTTAACAGTGAAAAGACACAGGGACCCAAGCAAACTGGTGACTTCCAGAAGTATTCACAGCTTTGGTTTATTTGTCCTGTAAAACCTCAGAATGATGTTGTTTTCATATATAACTGTTCGTCGTGTTGTTTTCACAAACCCTGTCTGTCCATATATTATATGCTCTGATTTAGCCCAGACAGGATATGATGCCATTTCTTTGGAGCTCGTATAAAAGCAAATGGGTTGCATTAAAGATGTGTACATTTACTATCTTAGAAGCTAATCTATTCTTTCATGATGCCTATTTGCTCTAAGAGGCCAGAAGCAGGGGGCATTTTGAGATTGAAGATTGAAGACAGCTGCACTCGTGCATTTGAAAATCTTCATGGATTTCTCGGCAGCTGTTAGTGCACAAATGAAGAATGTGGGTGCCTCTGCATTATGAATATTCAGAATAAACACCAAGAAAACAAACACATTTTTTCTTTCTTTTCTATTTTCTTGCTGCATCTCTTCCTCATGTGCCCAAGAAAAGGGAAACTGCTGGAGGATACTGTCTACTTTTCTAAAATGCAAAATTAGAGACATGCAGTGGTCACTTAGCTGTCCTTTCTTTTGTATGCTTTGGGTATAAAAGACAAGTCCCGTTGCAAACTGATATTGTGGGAAGTCCTTGTCTGTGGGTAGAATGAAAGTGTGGTTTTCCTCCACACTACTCCAAAGTTTCTCAGAATATTTTTTTCCTGATGTTCTCTGGGCACTTTCTTCCTCAAGGTTGTTTAGGAGCACTAGACAGATTTGTGATGTGGGTTTTGGTCATGATCATTTTTAAAGGGATTATTTTACCTTCTCTGACCCGATTAAAAAGGTAACTTTATTGCAATCATCTGCTAGCAAAGGGACTCTCTGGATTAGACAGATTGGGGGACTGAATTGACCTGGAACACAATTTGTTGTGAATCCCCCAAAGGAGTGGTAAATTTCAATAGTAAAAGATTGTTCTTTGCTCACCTCCACAAGCTGTGAGTCGTTAGGGATAGGCTCATTTTGTAGGGAGAGTTTTCTGTGGTTAAAAATTCATCCTGCTAAATATTGCAAGAGAAGATACATTGATAAACTTGGAACATCCGGTAGCCACAAGGACTCAACTTTTTCCAGCTTTGTGAAAGTGAATACCACAGTGGGCTAAGGTTTACCTCCCACCTCTCTTTAGCTTTCCCAACCTGTCAGGGCCAGCTGGGCACTTGGAATACTTGAAGTCACTGTGTTAAGAGCAGCAGAACTTAAAGCAGGACCTAAGCTCTTATGAAAGTGTTTTGAAGGAAGGTGTATGCTGTGCAGCAGCTGTTGCTCTCTCCCTTAGAAGCTTAGCCCAGTTTTATGCAAGCTCAGGCAGAATATTCATTTGCTGCTTGTTTTGGTTGGTTGGTTTGGGGTTTTTGCTTGTTTGTTTTAGGGGAGTTGTTTGTTTGTTTGTTTTAGTTGGAAAGGCAAAGCAGCTGTATCAGCACAGTGGGACTGTTCAGGTCTCAACCTCGGTCACCTCCCAGCATGTCACTCTGCCTGTCTTGATGGCTCTTACCAGGTGCAGCACCAAAGGCAGAGAGCCCTTCTGTCTTGTTGACAAAAATACAAGTCTAGATTGACATATAAAACTGCAGCAAGTGGCATTTATTCCTTTATATGCTACACCTTCTGGCAGTACAACCATACAGTCAGTGGCACTACCAATGTTTGCTGTGTTCTGGGTACAGATGTTTGCTGCTGTATCCTCCTCTGCCACATGTAAAAAACTGTAGTCATTGAAAAACAAGGCATGAAATTATGTTTCCAATATTAAAAGGAACTTCTAACTGATTTTTTTTGTTTAAGAATCTATTTGGAGGGTACAATAGGTTTCAAGGGAGATTAATGTGGTAGTGTGGAAAGAGCTGAAGTAAAGGTTGTAATTCTGCATTCTACAGGACTGGAGAGGTATTAGAGAAATAAATAAAACCAGTGGTGGTCAGTATAACTGGAAGGAAGATAAAAAAATGGATCTGTGTGAAAATTATGTTATTTCTGTTAAAAAAGAGGAAGCTGCTAAATGGAATTGAGAGGCTAAAAAGAAAGGCCTAAAGGGACTGAAGAAAACTAGAGAACTATATGGAGGAAGCTCTGATATCTAAAGCTGGTGACACCTGCCTGGGAGATGTGCTGTGGACAGAAAGGATGAGCATCCTGGATTGAGATTCCCTAAGAACCAGGAATTATGTGCAGTTAATTCACATCTTCCACTGTTAGGAAGGGGCATATCTGTACATAAGCCAAGGCCTTTCTCCTGGGCTGCCACGTGGGACATGTACGGGCAGTTTGTGCCTTTCTGCAGTGTGTGTGGTCCCTTCTTTACCTGCCTGTGTTCCTGAGATCTCCTGGTGGTGATGAGGCTGAGGAAGGGCCATGAAACACAGAAATACAGTTAAAGGCAGCCCATATGGGGCAGGTGTATATCAACACCCACACCCCCTTCTTCCCAAACCCATCGTGCTCTACCCCCATCTCTGTCTGGAGCTGTACTTGGCTTTGTGGGGATTTCACACAGGGAGGAGGGTTAGAGTTGGGGACCTGGGGACCTTCTGAGCTGGGATCCTTGTGGAGAGATGAGGTCTGGGATCAGGACAGAGCTTAGCTCAAAGCATGGTTTGAGTGGGGCACCAAACCACCATGCCCTCTTGGATGAGAAGTGGCTTGAGAGAAAGGAAAACACAACACCTGGTTTCGTGGGTGAAGTTTCTTTTTTCCTGACCCATGCAAACTGTCCCTGCTGTAACTTACATGGTTGCTTCCAATTTCTGCTCCTGAAATTGGTCATTTTCTTTTTTGGAAGAGCCCTTTTTGTGGGTATTAAGTCAGTTTTTTCCTTTCACAAGGAGGAAATTACTTCAAAGGTCAAGCACATGCTCGTCTTTTGTGTAGCTTCACTCATGGTCCCTCTCAGCCCCACAGCAGCAGCAGGCACAGCCTTCCTGCTACACCTGCTCTTCTGGACCATGGGCTGTCCTGACAATCACAGCTTTTATTTCAAATTCCCTGTATTTTGATTAGTTGAAATATAAATACAATTAGAGTCAGCAGAATACCTCTGCCTTAAACTTTTTGCCCTCTCATTTATGCTCCAGGCATTCCGCTTTAGGCAGCAGCTAAAATGGGATCCAAACTAAGAAGAAACCCACAGGTCCTGCCTCAAAACACTGTTTCATGTTTAAAGGGAAAGGTTGAGTTACTGATGCTTTGTAGTGATGCCTCCTCAGCAGGGATGGCACATTGAAAAGTGCAGCGTGCTTGGATCCCATTTGGTGTGCACAAAGAGAGCAGAGGGATTGAGGTCCAATTTGAAATGAGGAAGTGCATTTGTGGAATGCATAGTAAATTATAGCTGAAGACTTAAAAAGACCTGACTTTTTTTTTTTTTTTTTTTTTTTTACATGACTTCAAAAACCCAGTGAACTCATCTATAAAAAAATGAAGTTTAGAGGTTTTACATGCAGTTAGAGCTTTGCATACATAAGCATTTTTGTACAGTTTTGGGCTTATGTTGTCTCTGGATACAAATTAAGTTATAAAAGCATGTAAGCAGTTCCTAGAGGAAAGACTGCTGCTCCACTAGTGCTGCACTGTCACTTTACCTGCTTCCACGATATTTACAAACCATGGCTTAGGCAGGGATAGCTCAGTTTTACTTGCTCTGCCTTTGCTGTTTTTACAGTCGTATGACTCAGGGTATAATTTTCTCATTCAGTTCAATTTGCATTGCTGCTCTCTCCTTTTACAGCTATCTCTTTCCAGCGCTGCCTGTTCACTGCATTAACCTGTAAATGCAGACATCAACTACTGGAACTTCCTAGAGATTGATTTTATGGAACTTAACTGGAAATAAAATGATACCAATAAAATCTTTTTCTTACTTTGCCTTGACAAACTGCAGGCTCACTCTGCCATGCATCTTGTGAAGGGTTCTCCTTTAGTCTGTGAGTGGTCCTATTTTCCTAGAGAAAAGGGAAGAGGGGGATGCTGCTCGTGGTGTGTAAGGATATAGCAGAATCTGGAGCCCTGTAAATAAGGGTCTGTTGCTCTCTGCTGGAGTCATAAACTCCTCCACTTTTTATTTTTTTTCTTTTTCATTTTTTCAATTACCAGCAATTGCCATCATTTGAGAGGTGATAGCAGAGCCCTAGATGAACAAAACTGTTTTAAAAATGAGAGAGAATAGAGTTTTTTCCTGATTCTTATTTCTAGTGGGAGAGGAGGGGATAAAAAAGAACCAGCATCCGTCACCACTGAGCGTGGGAGGGCTCTGACCTTGGCAGAGTTGGCTCTTGAACCTGAGAGTCCCTGTAAGCTCGGTAGGAATTAGTTACCCAGGAAATATGTATAGAGAGGACATGAAAGATTCTGCTTTGTGAGAATGAGACTTTTGACTATGAGCAGTGGGAAACTTTACCTTTTCCTGGGAGGCACTGGAATCTGAGAACAACACACTGTGGAGGTAAATGTTGGCAGCCCTTGGAATGGGGTAGTTGCTAGGAGAGGTTATGGAGGAAGGGATATGTTTGAGGAGACTGCATAGCACTGGAGACTGGTTTGGGCACACAAATCCTTCTTCAAGAAAAGCCCTTTGGTAATAAAACATCTCTCATTTGCTCATATGCCAGCTAATTATGCACCTTTCTTTTATGCTACTTTCTTTCCTTTATCTCGGACTAAAGGTTATTTCCCCACTTCTGCCTCAGATATCATCAAAACACATTTATTTGTCCTTGGGGAACAGTGTTGTTGTTATTAATATAGCTGTAGCTGTGTTCATGGAGTAATGAAACACCAGAAAAGCTCCAATTTTTTTTCTGAGAAAAAGAAATGTGATATATAGGAAAATAGTAAAAGTATGGTGACATAGTTTCAGAGGAAAGAGCATGGCAAGAGGTTGAGGTTTAATTATGATTTCCAGTGATTTTTCCTTGTAATATTTCCTACCTCATCTCTGTACTAGAATATTTATTTTTTGATATTGCCATTTTCCTTTAAGAATTTCAAGATCAATTGTTCTTAAGACTAATGTTACCTAAAATGCTGGAAAGTAGTTGGACCATCACTGTAGCTATGAACACCAACATTCCTGATGTAGTGGAGCCCTTTAAAAGTTTTGTGCTTGCTGGACAAGCTCCATTGCTCTCAGGCACATTTCTATCCATGTGCCTGGTAAACTGGACTCATGCTGAATGTTGTTTCCAGGTTCCTTTCTAACACAGATGTGAACAAAAACTTTGGGACCCATTCAAGACTCCTTTCCTGTTGATGGGAATTCCTCATTGACTTCAGTGGGGAAAATTCTGCAGAGGTGGCAAGTGTTCCCTTACCTATCAAACCCTGGGATGCAACACGACATTCCCAGCTTGGATTTCAGACCTGCTGGAGGTGCTGGCCCATAACTGAGGCCCATACCTGCAGCTTCTGAGCACACCTGGTGAGTGTCCCCCAGGAGCTGGCAGGGCACAGCCCCAGCTCTCCAGCAGCATCCCCTGGGACGTGGTTGTTGCCTCGTGTCTGTTCTCTGCTGTCTGAGCTGGCTCTGAAATGCTGCTCACTTGAAATGTAAGATGTGGACCCGAAATCAATCCTGCTGCAGTGCCTTTCCAATCAACTGGCCTCTGGCTTGCACTTCACAATAGCTGCAGGGATTTTGTCAAGCAGGTCTCTGAGTGGGCTTGTGCCTTTCAGCACAGAACGTGCCCATGGAGGAAGAGCACCTGCTGATTAATCTCCAGTGTCCTTCCCAAAATTGGCTCCTTCCATCACCTCACTTGTGTCTGCCACCAAGTACGTGAAAATGGTCTCGTTAGACACATGAGAGAGCCTGTGCAAGGAGCACACTGAATTTATCTTTTCAGCAGGACAAAAAAAAAAAAGATATTATCAACACCTGAACTATTAACATCCTACTGCTCCATCAGTGCTGGAGAACTGGATTTGGCTAAATATATATCTGGCTAGACTTCGTGAACGAAGATTTGGGAGGGTTTTTACCCACGCAAGGTGGGTGAATCCCTCAAGCCTGAGCAGTGGATTTTTTAGGTGAGGCACAGCGTGTGCAGAACTGGCCCCACCCTTTACTCCTGAGGTTCATCTGCCAGGGCCCAGCAAGCTTGGACAGTGACAGCGACGTCCTCAGGATGTAGGTTTGGTTGGAGTATCCTTCTCTCAGATGGATGGCCTGACAGGGCTAAGTGAGCTCCATCTGCCCAGGTTTGGAGTTACAGTTGTCCTTCTCCTAGGATGGCTGCTGGGCAGCTGACGAGCCCATCCTGCCTGATTTGGCTAAATAATCCAATTCAAAGTGCAGACAAGCACATCCCCAGTGGAGAAAGGACAGCTGAAGTGTTGAGAGTTCTCTTTTCTGAAGGTTTCATGAAAACTGATAGTATTAAGCTTTGCTGTCTAAAATTTAGACCCTACGGTGGTGCATCTTAATCAAAGCAATATCAGAGACTAACCCTTAGTTACCCTCTTAGGAGGCCCTGCACTTCCAGGAGAGGAAGATTCCTAGCCAGGAACATCACCCCATTCCTTTCATGGATCTGCCTCATCAGCTACCACCAGGACTTAATTGCCTTGTCTGCTTGTATTAAGCAATGAGCATGTTTGCCTTGTGCACAAAAATGCCAGGGCTTTAAACCATGCAAGTTATTAAAATCAACTGTAAATCTGCTGCCTTCAGAAGGACTTGTTCAATGGCTATAACAACTCCTTGACAGCTCCTGCAGGTGCATCCACTTGTAACACGGGCTGTTCCAAGGCCAAATGGCTTTAGTGGGTCTGGTTTTGGGTGACTTTTAGTGAAACATGATTGTGGAAACCAAATCAGTGCTGGGCTATTGACAGGCTGGGACTCGAGGGCAGTGTAAAATGCACACTGAGCAGCCAGAGGGACAAACATCTTACCATGGCCTCAAAAAGCTGGCAAGGATTTTTGAAACTGTCTCTGACATAAAAATGCAGTGGACTGAGGGCACCGTACGTGAACTGGATTCAATGCCATCCAAAATGCCCTTATCAGCATGATGGCATTTCACCAAACAATCATATTTAATAATAGTTTAATAAGTTTTGCTGCAGCTTACATAGTCCCTTTGTTGGCTCTCCCTCTGAACAACAGTGATGTCTCAAAATGAGCTGAATTAATTTCTTTTCCCCTCCAGCAACAGCCATTCCACTTCTGCAGAAAAATTCCATTTTGTGAATTACTTAATCTGAAACAAAAGCTCAGGGATAGTCCTTGAAATCACAGTACAGGTCACGTAGGGGCCCTCAGCTGCTCATTTAGGGACAAATAGTAAGCAGCAGGTTCTGAAAATGCTCAGCAGGGAGAAACTTGTTTGTAGATGGAAGTTTATTCTAGAAGAGTGGCAGCACATCTGTGCTTACTGCTCACCTGTTTTTACATAAAAACAAGTCCAAATGGGAACGGATACCCCAAGAATCTGCTCAAAACTTGTAGATGCTAAAGTTTGATATATTCTTGCTTTTGAAAATCCATTAGTTTGTGCCAGCTGGGAAGGAACTCTCAATGGTGCCACTGAGCTGATGCTCACTGTTGCTGCAGGGACACTGGGATTTTTTTAGCAGAAAGTGGTGAAAGAAGGTGTTCACAACAAGGAGAAGACCATATGCTCAGGGTTGATCTTGCTATGCCTTGGTTCCTCTCTCCATAGTCTTTGTTTTCCAATAGGTTTGCAGTGAGGTTGTTGCAGGGAACAATCTGCACCACCTTTTGTTGTACAAATGGTGGGGCAAAGTTGCTCTCAGTCCCTTGGCTGTAGGGAGGGACGAGTCCCAGTTCCACCAAGTGGGTTTTATTCTTACCTATTTGATATTTATCATTTTACTGTCTTCTTATCATCTTTTCCTGATAGCATTTCCTGCTTGTCAGTGGTTTATATTTGGGCCAGGAGCACATCTTTATGGGTCAGATATTGAGATTTTGCTGGCTATTTAAACTGAGCCTTTAATTGAGTATAAAGTCTGCCTCTCTACCTGCTAGGCTGTAGGACAGAGATTATCTTCAAAATTAAATTAGTCTTTCATTTGAATATCCACTTTTTTGTTATATATTTAGTTAGTGACTGTTTGTGTTAGCTGCCTTCCTTTCTTCTCCATCCTAGCAGAGGTGCCACTGTCAGGTTCAAACCCAACATCTGAGTGCTTAGGAATAATCTCAGAGCAATTCCAATTAATAAAATACACTTTTATTTGAGGAAGAACAAGAAGATGGCACGAGAGGGTGCAAAACTATTCTGAGTTATTCTCTGCATTTCAGTTTATGGCTTGTGTTTTCCTTTCCTGTCCTATCAGTTAGTGGTACAGTGCCTCCTGAAGCACCTGTCAAGTGGCAGGTCAAAGCAAAGGCCAAGAATATCCGGATATTTTTATTTCACTTGATCTGTTTTCAGTGTCTTGCCACGGTCTTGCTCAATGGTCAATATTTCCAGTCCATTTTTCTGTACAAATTCTTCATCCTTCATCTTTGGTGCCAGTACCTGAGGCAACCATCTGGGATTAGGAGAAGGACTTTAATTGGCTGGTTTTATATCTGCTGTAAGAAAGAGATGGTATTTTTATCATCAAGCCAGTGAGTATGCTCTGGCAGTTGTCTGGTGCTGTAGCCTGACAAGCTGGTCCCCGTTAGTCTCCCAGCTCCGTCCATCCCCAGTGCAAAGGAAAAAGCTGGGGAAGCTGAAGCATCCCAATTTTCCAGATGACAGTGCTCCCAGGGAGCTGCAGATGGATCTGATCCCAGCTGGGTTTGGCTCCCCTCTATTTGCAGAGGCTGAGCCAGGAGGTGGCTCCTTCCTGTGGAGGAACATGTGCCTTGCAGAGTGGCCCATAAACAAGGGGGCTGCCCCCTGAGCTAACAAGGAACAAAAATTGTAATAGAACATATTAATGTGCAGGACAAGCAACTGGGGTGCACGTTGGCAGGGCTGTAAAGCAGGGATGAAGTTCAAAGTGTTTGTAGTTGCTTACAAACAACCCCTTGTTTTGCAGAACAAATGACTTTCTGATGGTTTTATACAGAAAAGAAGACAGGGGACAGGTCCTCTGCTGCCTTCCCTGAGCCATCCTGGCCACAGTCCAGCACTCCTGCAGGGTTCTGAGCAGCACACCATGTATGGTGAGGGAGGAAAGGGAAACGGACCCAAAGACACTCTCTTCATCTTCAATTTTAAACTGCAATCTTTTCCCCGAGTTTTCTTGTTCTTGGATTCTAGACTGTGATTTCCAAGATAAATCAAATGTCCTTTTTGGCTGAGATGTCACCCTTTCTTTTTGATTGAGCAGGCCCTTCTGACACTGAGGTTTACCAGATTTGCCTTCAAACTTTTAGTGCAGCTTGAAATCACACCACCTCCAAGCAAGTCAAAACCATGTTTAGAGAGAAGGGGTAAAGATGGTTTTACAGCTGGTTTCAGTGCTTTTTGATCCATAGATCTAAGCCATGTTTTCTTATTAATATATTAATCCCAGCAATTCTCCTCCAGCATAAGTCAAATATTTTTCTCCCCCGAGTCACATATTTGGTACTAACCCACAGCATTAAATTCTCCTGTCCTGTGGCATTTTTACCCATTGCTTTTTTGTTGCCACATGCATGTGTCTGATTGACAGAATTACTAATCCATTATAATCATATTTTTGTAATTAGTCCCACTGAGCCTCAGATGCCTGCACACAAGCATAGGTAAACTACAGCCTGCCACAATTTATTTTTACCTACTGACAGCTCAGTGTGAAGGAAATGTCTGTCTAATTCCTTCCATGGTTATTAGAGATGTCTTTTGTTGTTCCTTTCACTCTTTCTTCTACTTTCTCACTTTCCCCCCCTCAAGTCTGTGTTAATGTAGATTCTTTACTGGTCATAGATAACAATTAACAGCTTCTAATCCTTAAGAATATCAGGGAATATTGGAGATTGGAACTTCAAAGCTAGTTTTGAATAAAAGCACATGGAAATGCATCAATTATTCACGAGGTAAAGCCTGAGCAGACATAGATGCCAATACCTGTTTGCCTGATGGAGGAAAGATTGCCAAAGCTTTCAGATTTGTCTTTTTGCATCTTTCACATCTTTTTGTTATGGTTGTGTCCTACGTGCCATGAAATCTGGTGTCCCCTCCAGCCTCTTTCAGTCTTGGATGACTTTGAGTCATTAGCTCATTGCTTGGCACCTCATTCCAGGGCTGGCTCTGCCCTTGGTCCTGGGAAGAGCATGGGGAGAGCCCAGTAGAATCCATCTGAAGGGCTCTTGGGCGGCAAGCACTTATCCCCTTTAGTCTCCACAGATCTCCTGCCATTCCCTGCTGCTTGCTCTATTCCTCAGAACTTTGCATCCGTCTGGATTACTATGTGACTTCATTGATGGTTTCAACAAGTTTCTGAATTTTACTTTATTTCTGACAAGATAAGTGTAAATCTTGGATACTTCTTGAAGTACTATCTTTAAATTTGTAAGACTGAACAAAAAAAAAATGTTTAGTAACACACAAATAAGATAATAAAAAAATCTGCTGAAGATGATGGTTTGGGTTGGCCACACCCATAATTATTTAGAATATTCTATCCATCTGTAAACAGAAGGTTTGTGAAAGTTCATCTTGTTTCGGCCTGCCCTGTTTCTACCCCCTGTACCAGACTTTTCCCCTAACAACTAAAGAGGTTGAGATATTAAACCTGATCACCTCATCTGCTCTGCAAGGTCTTGATTAGGATGGAGGGCTGCAATCCCCAGGCAGCAGGAAATGAGACATCCAGTGCATTCCCTGATAGAAAGATAAATCACTGCTGCAGGGATCATCAGGAGTTACCTGACTGCAGGAGAAGCTGAGATCCAGAGGGGGAGCAGCAAGGACTTCACATGTGAAAACCAGCCACCTTCTTAATTATCACTGTCATTAATCACCTGCATGTGTCATATGCTCTGTTCTGACCACAGAGTGGATGAGTTGTATGGCAGGAAAGGTAACTTAGAAGAGCTGTGTCTAGCTGTGTCTTTTTATCTGATCCTCTCTGCTGGTCAGAATTCCAGACATAACCTCCTGCTGCATCTGTAACCCTTAGGCTGCTGCAAGGGGAAGATAAGTTTCCACTTTATTTTCTGTCTCTGGCTTCCCTGGCACTCGCAGCTGCCAGGGCACCCTCTATCTGAATCTCCTCCAGGTGACAGGATGCAAAACACTCAGAAGTCAGTGCTAGATGGTGGAGGGCTCATGTGAGACTGTCCTCTAAACATCCTCCAGCTGCAGAGGATGTGAATGGAGCACACCAGTAATACCAGTACTCTCAGTACCAGTAGCTGCTGGGGCTGTTGGGAGGAGGGCACTTCTTTTCCTGCCTCCCTTAAACAAGGCAATGGAGAAGACTTCTCTCCAATTCCCACATCCCCATTGTTGTTGTGATATCAGAGATCACATTTTCCATTGTCCAGTTCCCAGGAGCAACTTTATGTGCTTTCAGGTGAGCATGTGCTTGTGTGAAGCCCAAGTAATGAGGGAGTGCTGTGCTGAGCTGGGCAGCACCAAGCACTGCAGGACTTTTGCTGACACAATCATTTCCAGTAAGACCCAGGGGACTCTGAGTGAGACAAATCCCTCATTAGGAGACTCCTTCTGCAGAGTACTCAGTGTTAATTCCCTCAGCCACAGAAGCCTGATTTGGTTTTCTTTGCTTTTTTTTTTTTATATTGGATTTTTGTGGCAAGGTTTTTGTAGTGATAGGATCTTCAGAACTGGCTTCTGTGAGGAGCTGCTAGAAACTGTGGAGCCAATACCAGCTGGCTCCAAGTGGCCACAGCTGAGCCTGTTGGTGGCAGTGCCTCTGGGATAACAGCCAAGAGGAGGGGAAAAGCCCTGTGCAGTTGCACCTGGGAGAGAGGAGTAAGACAAAGACTTGACCCATGAGCCTTTTTATGTATTTTCTCTCCCTTGTCCAGCTGAGGAAGGGAGTCATCAGTGGCTTTGGTGGGCACCCAGTGTCCAGCCAGGGTCCAACCCCTCAAAATTTTATAGCCTTATTGCTTAAATAGCGTGCTTTATGCTCTCTCTGGTGGCCTTAGGGTCTGTGTTGGGCTGTCTAGTTGGAATGGAAGCTCCTCTGGGCTGTGCTTGGCCAGCACCCTGTCTTTGCATTGGGACAGATGCAACACACAAATGACAAAAACTGAAACTTCCCTCTCCAGCACTTTGTGGTCAGAGCACATCCAAAAATTGTTTGGGCTGAGGATCTGGCAGTAAAGCTTTTTGTGTGGCTGGAGCTCCAGCTGCAACACCATGAGAGACGTTTAAGGGATGCTGGCTTTGGTCTTGGAAGCCTTGTGCTCGTTGTATGGCTTTCTGTGCCTTTATGACATGGTTTTTGCCTTTTGTCTTTACTGTGGCACAGGGGTTGAGTTTGCAGTTCCCACAGGTTTCTCTAACAGGTTGTGTGGTCTGTCATTCCCAGAGTAACCAGTCTTTGTTCGGGCAGAAGAAAGGAATATCTTATGCTTAATACAGGTTGGCTGGCATAGATTTTAATTTAAATTTCAAAACAACATTAGATTCTTCTGTATCTCTAGACATTCTTGAAAGCTGTAAGAGAATGCAACGGAGAGCTTTGGCTTTTGGCTTATGGTGTCTTGCAGCTGCAAAGCAGGTGTCTTGAAGCATGAGATGCTTAGGATTTACCCTGTGCTGATGTCGTCACTGGGGGAGATGGTCTGATACTCTCTAGGGGCAGTACATGGCTCAGACGTGTAGAAAGGTACTGAAGCAAGAGGAAAGCAGCATCTTTGCTTTTCTAAGGTGAGCATTGGTTAACGAAGCCTGTGCTGGTGTTTGATGGAAAACTCGGGCCTTGAAGCCTTTCATGAATAAATTCATTAGCAAACCCTTAAAAAAGGTCTAACTCAATTTTCCTTTCCATTACCCCCAAAATGGATTCTTGCAGAAAGCTGGTTAAGAGGAACAAGGAGGGCAAAACCTGATCAGAACCTGCCAGTATCTTTTCTCTCGGTCAGGTGGGAGGTGAGGCTGTGCACGTGGCAGGAGATGATTGTGTCCTGCTCTGGCCGTACTCACAGATTCTGAGCACGGGAAAGGGGCTGCTCAGGGAGCAGCTACTGCCCTGGTGCTCTCTCCAACTCCATGAGATGGTGTGAAGTAAGACCAGGATTGAACACAGGAGCTGGCAGCATTGTTTCTGCTCTCTCGTTGTTAGTATCGGGTATTTCACCAGTAATAACATGTCTGTGGGAAAAGAAATGGTGTGTTCTAATGTTTTGCATTGTCACTCTGACTTCTTAGCAGAGTAGGGGGCCAGCTTTGTGCCAGTGACTGGAGTCTGGACTCCCTTTTCCATAGATACAGAATCACAATGGAGAATACTCCATGAAGCAAAAAGTGGACACGTTACTTGCAATATAATGCATTTCCATGGGCTGTGTGGGCACACAGTGATGGGTAGGTATTTCCTTCTCTAACCCCAGGGGTTGTGGCTTTAAATCTTTCCACCTGCTGTGGGAAAACCATGGATGGCTGATCTTTGGAGGCGAGATCAGCTCAGGGTTCTATCAGTGGGCCTGCTAGGTACTGAATAATGCATCCTGGCAGCAGTGTTTCAGTCAGTGACACAAATGTGATATTTGCCTGCATTATGTCTTTTTTCATCCACTTCCCTTAGATCAAGGAGGTTTAAAACCTCTCAGGTGTTCTGGTTGACTGGTCATCTGTGGAAAGAGGGCCAGTTGAAGGTGAAATGGCTGATCAGTTGTATCAAAACATGCTCAGAGAAACAAACAGATCCTGTATGTGAACATGGTCCTTTCCCTGACAACTCATATGTGATGTGCAGCCATGAAATGAAACATTCCAGGAAATAAAAGCAACATGACACGATGCACACTGATGCTTGTTTGAGGAACACCTGCCTGTCATGACCATATGATTCTCTCTGAAAACACTTGGGTAAGTATAGATTTAATAGAGTTAGTTCTGACACTTCAAGTGCCACAGAGGAATTAACTCTTATGATTTATGAGCTTGCCACATAACTTTGGGAAGGGTAGTAACTAAGAAGTTTGTTCTAAGGTTGAGAAATGGATCAGGAAGGGGAATAGGCACAGGCAAAATACCCTGATCATGTGTAATTTATGCTTAATTCAATTTAATTCTCAGCAGTCCCTCAGAAGGTTTTGGGTACACTATATAAGTTGACTTTGGTAACATAGGCAATAATACCTCTGTACCAGGGGCACTGTTCTTGGTTAAATTGGGTCAGCATCAGGACTTTGCATGGTTCAGCCCATCATCTTTTGGTGGAACTTCAGAGAAATCAGATTTCACAATCCTCTCTTCAGGGCAGCTGGCCTTGCTGTCTACCAGGGAGGTCCTGCTGAGGATCACCTCAGAATTCCTTCAGACTTTTATCTTCTGCAGAGAAAGAAAAAGGGATTGCTGACCTGTGAGCTTGGTTCTCACAAATCCCTAACTCACAGCCCTGAGTCAGCCTACCCCATGGGGCAGCCTCCAGAAGCATGTCTTGAAGTCTTCTCCCTTCCTTCTCTAAACACATTGAAATCATCCTTTCTGCATGTCCCCCAGCAGGATTGATGCCCTCATACTGTCCCTGCCACTTGTCATAGAAAGTAGATCTAGATGCTCGCAGATGTGAATAGAAGAGTTCAGTGAGTTGCTTCCTCTGATGGTGACATCAGGACATCCTCCAGATGGGTCCCACATTCCTCTTGGAGAGGATTACACATGTGGGGGCACTCTAGAAAATACCTTGTGTGGTTGTTCTTCTAAGTGCTCTTCAGAGCAGAATCGTGCTGGGCTGCTTGAGATGACAAACAGAAAATGAGCAGACAAACTAAGTAAAGGGGATTCAAGCAAATGAAACCTATTGTGAATAAACTTTTCAAAGTGGAGAAACTGCCTGAGCTGCACGTTTGTGAGCCTGAGAGTTTGTCTCCCACCCCCTGGGCCTGAGTGCTGCTTCAGTTTGCTCCATTTACATGGACAGGAGGGAAGGGGGGTGGCAAGCAGGCGTTTGCCTCTGCACCAAAGTGTGGGAGCTGGGGAAGCAGAGCAGTGCACAGAGCAATTCCCAGACCCACAGCCTCTGAGGGATAATTACAGAGAAGCCCAAGTGCTTTGCAGAAAGGCTAATTATAATAAATTGGCCAAGGAACTTAAAACTTCGGTTGTGCATTGCAGCAAAACAGAAATTAATTCCTCAGAGCAGATCAGGCCCCAGGTTGGCAGGACATTAATGTAATTGGCTCTGGGTGCAACCAGAGAGTGCTGGCATCTCAGTGCCTTGGCACTTGAGGGGGTGACTAAGGAATGAGAGCCTGCCCTGCCAGCCACAGCACTGGAACTGAGAGGATTTGGTGCACAGTAAAGCAACAAAGATCCCACAGTGTGGGCTCTGGATGATCACAGAACGGGTGAGCAAATGTAGATAATTGCACAGTCAGAGCCATGGCAAAGGAAAGGCCAACGAGGCCTCAAGCTGGGAGAATCAGAATAGGCTCCAGATACAGGAAATATGGGATTGCTGGCTAAAAAATGGGACTCCACATGGGCTGGGAGGATTGCAGGCACCAGGCTTTGTCTTGTCCAGTTCTCACTAAAATAGATTGGCAAGGAGAAGCAAGAAATACTCTTATGATACCTTGGTTTGGATTTTTCTTTTCTTTGTTTGTTTGGGTTTTTTGGGGGGTTTGGGTTTTTATGGGGTTTTTGTGTGTGTGTGTGTTTGTTTAGGGTTTTGTTTGTGGGTTTTGGGTGCCTGTATTCTTGTTGTCTGATTGTTTTTCAATTGTACCTACTATATTCTTCCATGACAAGAAAGGGACTAAATGCTGATGTAGGAATGGTGGAGGCATTGGTCACAGTTTGCTGAAAGGGTTGTACTTAAGGCAGTCTGAATTCATTTACTTCTGGGGAAGGTGATCTGGGGAAATCCATATAATTTAAAACCTTTTAAATGTTTTAAATTGTGGTCAGGATGTAGGTTTTTCATGCTTTACAAGCCCTCAAAGAATTAGATGTCACAATCATCTTCCAGGAAATAATAATGGATGGACTGAATATGACAATTCAAATTTGCCAATGGAGTGAAAGCATCTCTTGAATTAGTGCAGTCCTGCCTTGTGGGCTGCAGCTTCTGGCACCGCTCTTGCCTCTTCTGAACCTCTACACTGGGGGTAGATACCCTACAGTAAACAGAGATCTTTCTTTTTTGTTCCTTATGTGGAAGGTCTGATGTGTTGCCTGGCAGTGGAATATACCAATTTTTGCAGGTTTTCATATCTATTCAGTGAAAAAAAATTATGGAATGCATTTCATCCATTCTTGGTCTTAGTGTACCTTTGGTGATCTCCCTAGGGATATCTGAAGACTGTTTTGTTAGCAGAGGAAGGGTCACACAGGAGCCAAATGCTTCAGGGAATTCACCACTTACAACCTGTGTACGTAAAGGACAGACTGTCTGAGCTTTAGAGGGGTTTTCTTTTTAAAACATGCAGCAGTATCAACATTTTCTGAAAGCCCTGTGTTGCATTATGCACATTAAATAGGCTGTGCTGACAAAAGTACCTCTGTCCTGAGACCCTGATAGCTCTTCAGATGCTGGGCTGGGTTCTTCTCTCCTGGCTAACATCTGCAAAAGGGATTTGGAACCTTTGTAGCTGAGTTTGGTTGGTCTCTCTATGTAGAACTGATTTGTTTATCAGCAAATGTTGGGAATAATTTGCCCCTGGATAACTGCTCATATGTATGCCTGGAACCTGATGGTGGGTATGTTTGTTTGTGTAGTATCTGTGCTGGAATTGCTGACTTCTTACTCCCCACATACATATATTGTGTACATGTATCACTTCAGAAGGGGCCGCAGGAAATGGTATTTGAAATGGATGTGTAATTCCTGAGCTTGTTCTGGTTAACTCTGGGGAGAACGTAGTACACAGGCCAGAAACAATAGAGATAATTTCATTAACTGCACTGGCTTCATGGGAGACTGAGTGGACCTCTGAGTCTGTTTTCAAGGGGTAATGTAGATTCTCATTTCATTTTTATCTGCAAAGCAAAGGCTAGTTATCCCACTTGAGCTATTGCACAAGGAGCACAAGTTGGAGAAATCCCTCAGGATTGCTGCATGCTACATAAGACCCAACAGCTCCCCTGGATGACTGCTCTCTGTCTCCATTCCCCTGTCCAGATGGTCTCAGTTGCAGGATAGAACTCTGTCCTGTCTCAGGCCTTATCAGACTTGGGAGCAGCTCTGTGCTGGGAGGGATGTCCCTGCTCCCCTGGCCCCCTCGCTGCTGGGCACTGTTGCTGGAGATCTGTCCTCATGCAGCTGACACAGGAGGTCCACAGACTCCAAACTGCTTTTCCCTTTCATCTTGCTACTGCAGAGCTAATAGACAGGTGCACTAACCTGGTGTGCAGATGTCTGGGTTGCCTGAGAAGAGCTTTTTACCCTCAGTAGTTTAAAGATGAATTTGTAATAAGATATACGACAAATTGTTATAACCTGACAGTTCTTCACAATCATAGAAAAATACCAATACTATGTGTTTAATAAAGAAAAAAAAGTGTTCTGTGGTCCAGTAACTTTCCGGACTACTCAGTGGTGTGAAATTACAATCACAAAATGCTTCTGTATATAAAACAGTAGGAACTTCTCTGTTATAAGTATATTTAAAATGTATATCTCCTGGGTGGTTGTTAAATGCATGAACATTACACTGGCATTTCCTCTTTAAACATTGTCATTTTATTGCTTTATCTATGTAAAGGAGAGCAGAAATTATCCTTTAATTACAATGAACTTAATGGTATTGGTTATGCAGCATTTTAGTCCACACACAGCATGACTAAGCTTAGTCCCATCACGCATCATTGATTCATCTTCTCACCCTGGAGAGCTGAATCTTTCCTAAGTCTTTGCTAAAAACAGGTAAAGGAGGGGAAATTGGTGATGTTCAGACTGCCTTAGTCAGAAAGAATCAAAATGGGAGTACATGGAGGTATGGGCAAGGTGTGTTGTGCTAGTACTTTGCTGCTTCTGGGAAGGAAGAGGAAAACATGGGAATAAAAAGTCTGTCATTATCAAAACACAATACTGTAACATGAAGAGGTGGAGTAATTTATCTTTAAGTAACAGGCTGACCTATTCAGAACTGTAATTTTAAATGTAAGACTAACCTTTGAAAATAGATCAAGTGATATAAATTATTAAGGAACAGACATTTGTCAGATAGATGGTCTCTATTAGTAATTTTATGCATGAATGGTTATCTTCAAAGGTGGAGTTGCTGTCTGCCGAGAAAGAGTGCAAAAGGAGGTTGCCTTACACTGACGTGTAAGACTGATTTTTAATCAGTGTTTTTCCAATCCAATAAAAAAAAGGTTGAAGCAGGGTTGTCTTGCTACCCAGACTATGCGGCTCTTGAATGCTTTTGCCAGCAGAAGAAACTCCTGGTAATGTTGCTCATGTTCCTAAAATAATTTCCACTAGTTTTGGGGCTGAAAAAGGTTGTCATGTGTACTCATTTGACAGTGGCTGCACCCAGAGTGGGTGCCACTGGCATGTCCCAGCCTCTGGGCAAAGGAGAGTTGATACCCAGAGACCCCTGATGGGAAGCACTGCCTGCTCTGCATGGCAGCAGCTCCCGTTTTTTTGTGTCAGTATTCAAGAGGAATGTCTTATGATGGATTAGTGTCTGTCACTCTGATGATGTTTGGCCCATATTTTGAACTTGGAAAGGGAGAAGAGAAAGAAAATAGTCAAACTATTTGTGAAAAACACTTTTCCACTATCTGATCACTCTGTGCTTTTTTTGTTCTCCCAAATTTCTCTTTTCATGAGTTTCCCTCTGCTTTGTTTGCTTGTTTACTTCGTATGCAAACTACTTCAATGCCCTTGTGAACTTGTGATCCAAGTACTGCAGTGCACTTAATCTACAACTAAGTTTGAATTGTTTTGAGAAGGTGTTGGTAGGAGACTGTGGCCATAAACTTGATTTTCCCCATCCTTTGACTATGTTTGGCATGGAAAAGTAAGAGAGCAAACATAAATTCAAGCTATGTATTCAAAGCCCCTTTGCTCCTGTAAACAAAAGCAGATTCATTTTTTTTCCCTCATTTTTCTTCAGTCTGCAGCTCTTGGTAAGTCTTGTCTGCCAGTCAGAGCTGCTGCTGCTGTGCTTTGGAAAGGGTTGTGCATAGAGGGTATTGCAGCCCCCCCCTCCAGTCTCTCTGCAGCCCTGTAGAACTTGAGCAGCCCTGGTGTGTACATTGGGGCATGTCCCTTGCACTCACACAGTCCAGCACTGACGGTGTCCCGCAGCACTCCTGGCCTTTCTCTTGCCTCTACAGCATAATATGATGTGTTGGATCTCTTCTGACATCTTCATTCGCTCAAAAGTTGAGCTGGGGATAATCTACAATGTTTGGTGTCTGCAATTCTCCTAGAGCTGAGTTAAGGCCCCAGACTAAGGTTTCTAAGGGAATTGGAATTTATGACCCTTTCGACAAGATCTGTGAAGAGATTTATTTTCTGAATCCTATTTTATTCAACTCCACTTGAGCAATTGACAGGGCAAAAATTGAAATATAAACAATTACTCCAGTGTGTGTAATCTTACTGACTTCTCTCTTTTCCTCTTTTATCTTCATCTAATTCCTTGCTATGCCAGGATGAATGGTTTATGCTTAAAGCACTGCAGTGGGATGCAAATGATGCAAGCTTATATTTCCAGATATGTCAAAGGCTTCCTCTATGACTACAATTAATAGTTCTGTGATCTCTGCCTGTACCTTTAGACACAAAAGGTGTCTAAAAATATGACCTTTCTTCACATTCTTTTTGGCTGTTTAGACATTGAAAACCAGACTCTGGATATCTGAACCTGCGTCACTTTGTTTCTTTGAACAAAATGCCTCCTGTCTGTATTGAAGTGATACAGGTTAACACTTGGAACAAGCAAAAAAGATAAGCATTTGGTGTACTAATTTCAGGAGCAACTGTTTTCAGCAGCCTGGAACCTTTCTGCAGTGTATTGATGTTTCAATTTGTACAGAGTAGCAGCTGCCCTTAATGATAAAGGAAAGCAACTGCTGTGCTGTGTGATGATTTGAGGTGGCAGCAGCAGTCTTGTGGAATGTGACATGACAACCTGAAATATGTGATATGCAGATACGATGCCACAGACTTGTCATGAACTAACACAAATTACTAAAAATTAGGGAAAGAGAAAATTTCTTCAGAGCAAAAATATTGAGGCAAAAAATTGTCACTTATCACATCTGAGTTTGAGGGGAACATGCCAGTTTATGTGATTCCTATTGGAAACAGTTTGGTTTAAATGGTCCTTTATAACTGGGATTTTGCAAATCAACACAGTCATTAGTAGACTCTGATTTGTCCTACACAAAAGAAAGATGGTTTTCCAGGATCTGCAATGTTTATAAAGTATAAACTCCTCCTGGCTATGGACACATGTAGGACCACACTCAAGAAGCCTTGAAGGCAATGCCCATATTAATGGTAGTGCATCTCAATGGGGACACATCTATAGAGCCAAACAGTGCTGCAGCTCCAGCCCCCACTCTCCAAACATTTCAGAGGATTTATTTCAGATTGCTGTAGCTGACTGGTTTGCTGGAGGGAAGTAGGTGAGCTCCTGGAGTATATCTTCCAGTCTAATTTTATCCCAAAATAAAATGGGGTACTCCAAACACCATCTGTGATGGGAACCAAAACCCAGAAAATGAGATAATCATGACAGCACCTTCAAAAGCACACCCTGGTTCCCAGTGAAGCACTTCCACATGCATGTCCAAAGACATCTGCGCTCTCTGAGTGCTTCTCAAAGATGAACCAAATTGTTTATTCGAACAATCAGATTAATCCTACTGGAGGTAAGAGAATTATGATTGTGCTGATTAGAGTTGGATCAGTGGTAGATCCTTTTATCCAGGAGCTTCCTTCATCTGATTGGGCTTTACTGGTTCAAACAAAATAGAAATTGTTTCTGAGTCATCTCTGATGTTGGGTAATGAAAGAGCCAAAGCCTGACCTCCTTGTATCATTTCCATTACAAATAGTTTCAGTGTGATTCCCTCGACACTGTGCTTGACAAATCTTTATGCTAATATCTACTCTGAACTTCCTTCCTCCCTTCCTGCCCTCTTCAGCCTCCTCTTTCTGTAAGAGGAGAGACTGTGCTTCATTCTTCTGAGAAGGCTTCTGCTGAACAAAAGCAATTGACTCTGAAAGTCATACTCTGACATCAAACCCTTAGACTTTTCAAAGCAGTGCTCAGGGTTTTAGATGGGAGTTTCCTATTGAATTTAATTGGAGCTGTGCAACTGCATCAAAGCTTTCAGGGTGCATACCCTGAAATATTCATGTTGCCTTTCTCATTTTCCTTTCTCTCAGTCACATTTGTTAAAGTTTAAAGGAAGTGGCTTCAAGTTCTTGTAGGTGCAAATTTGTTCTTGCATGGTCTATGAAGGTATTAGCATTTAGACACTGAGCATCCTTGATTTGCATGCACCAGTCTCCTGGTAAACAGCTGAAGTGGTTGCATTTATGCTGTCAGTTAATTCTGGCTGCTAAAATGGATTCCAGTTTTGGAAGCCCTGTCAGATCTCTGCTCTCCTGTTACCTGCACATAAGATGATTTTGATTCTCATGATTTCACCTTTCCCCTGTCTCAGCAGAAGGTTTTAGTTGCTGATTGGTTTACTCTCACTTTTGCAGGATCCCAAGGTGGTCCAAGGTAGCTTTCCTTTCAGAACAACATGACACAAGACAGAAGTAGGTTTTTAAAACATGGATATATTCCCTCAGTTTTTGTAGGACCCTTTTACAGAAGGTCTGGGGACAGAACTTGTCTTTCTGACACAGGTTTGTTCAGTGTCTGAGAGAATCATAGAATATTCTGAGTTGGAAGGGACCCACAAAAATCCTTGAGGTTCAACTCCCAACCCTGCACGGGACACCCCAACAATCCCACCCTGTGCCTGAGAATGTTGTCCAAATGCTCCTTGAGCTGTCTCAGGGTTGGGGCTGTGCTCACTGTCCTGGGGAGCCTGTTCAGTGCCCACCACCCTCCAGGGGAAGAACCTTTTCCTGAAGGGTGTGTGAGCACTAGGCAGAAGGGCACTGCAGTGTAATAAAGATGATATACCATTATGAGAATGATATCCTTAATTTCAGAGCCACACATGTAGTTCATATCTATCCCAGAGGAACCACATCTTCCAAAATTATTTCAGAAATAATTATATTCCATTCTTCTCACTCAGAGACCCTTCAGAATTAGCCATCATCTTAGTTTCAAGTTTATCCATCTCTGAAGGTGGCTTAACAGGGAAGCATTTTTAATTGGTCAACTGCAAAGCAAGTCTGCTAAGAAGACTTTTTGCTAAAGGAAGTGGGAGTGCTTTTGTTTACGGGGAAAGGCCAAGGAGAAAACAGCAAGAATGCAGTTTTTAGTCTCTGCCTCTCTGCTGATCTGCTGCATAGCCTTGATTCAGTAACCTCTTGTTATCTCAAGCTGCCATCAGTAAAATGAGAATATATGTAAAAATAGGAATAATGAAGGGCAATCTGTGGCACACCCTGACTTTTTCATGGCACTGTGGTGGCACAGCTTTACAGAGTTGCTGTTATTCCAAGGCTGTGAGCTCCTGTGCTTCATAATTTCCTGCTTGTTGCTGTGCTGATGAACTGATCACATGGCTGGCCCTAATCTATTGCAAACCCAGAGTGAAATGCATAGTCTTGAAATAGGATAAAGGCAAGCTGGCTGATAAGCAGAAAACCAGAAAGATCTGATCACTCATTAGTTTGCAATTGCAAGTCCATACCCATAATTAATGTTTCTGGGCTGACCTGAAGCCAGCAGAAGCAAAGGATATTAGGGGAACTTTTTGTACTTGGGTTTGTTGTTGTCAGGCTTGGTAAACTCTCTTGCATGAACACACTTCAGAAATACTGCTTTATCCTTGTCTGGGAAAGATTTGCTTCATCAGCAAGGTGCTGCTATTTTAGCTGCCTCCCTTTCTAATTGAATTTAGAATATAACAGAATCATTGCTAGCAGCACTGCAAACCTCCCCCATTTGCTTTGGATGATTTTGTCTCACAGCTGCAGGGTTTTCTGCATCGTGGTGGGAATACCCAGGGAAAAATGCAAATCGTGACATTGAATTGCTTGGCTCTCCTCAACAGCTGACAAGATCTGAGAACATTCTCAGTGTCTATCCCTGACTGCTTCTGATTTCACTTGTTGCCATGTGTTTAGATTGGCAATTGTTTTGTACAGCTAGACCTGTAGTGTTAATATCCTGCTTTGATAATGTTACTCTTGAGGAATATTAATGAGTGGCTTTTGTACATGTCGTCTCTAAAACCTTCCACTGCTGCTATGTTCTTTTTCATTTATTTTTATTTTAATTTTAAATGGTGAAAGAGCACTGCTGAAGGCCCTTGGGTAAATAGTGTTTAAAGTAGTCCATGCATTTTAATTAGCAAAGAAATGCATAGATAAGGATGACAGATTTGTTTTCCCGAGGCAAATCATGAGAACATCATGCCCACAGGTAGCTTGGTTTGACTCCACAGAGATTACATTTATATCTCTTCGTCTTAATCTTAAAAATGCCATTCTGGTACAAGCAATACAAATTAAGGCAAGATAAAGGTTCCTTCTCTGCTGGAGGTTTAAGGTCCTTTTCATTGCATGTTATTAAGGTGTCCTATTCAGGAGGGGTAAAAAAAAGCAAAACTAGAACAAGAAAACTGCAACATAATCTGTGCATGAGACTGCATTTTTACATGTAAAGGAAAAACATGGCTTATTTTAATTAATGACTGGTCATAGTAGCAGGTTATTTGTGTTTCCTGATCATGAACCAGTGGGTCCATGAAGCTTATTTATATATTTTAATTATTAAAAAATCAGTTTTCTCTGTTAGCAGGCTTCTGGTAGAAGACACACATCTGGTACTCTTCTTTGCTATGCAGCCACAGGCCAGTCCTTTAACTTCATGAATTGGGTTGTGGTTTGTTGTGGGTTTTTTTGTTTGTTTGTTTTGTTTTGTTGGGGTTTTTTGTTTGGTTTTTTTTGTCTTTTGTTTTGTTTGTTTTTAACTTCAGGTTTTTTAACCTTTTTTGAGAGGTTGAATGACTAGCCTTTGGTTGCACAAAACACATATGAGCGCTCCTGTGGTGTGTACAGGGGGTATATTCTGATATGGGAGGTTAGCACTGACTCAGAGGCAGGGATTTTTTCAGAGCCTCCATCAATCTGGTCATTCCAAAAAAGCATTACCTCTTGCTTCTCAGAGGAAGTTACTTAAAGACTGAAAGAAGATAAGGTCATACATGGAAAAGTCTGAGTAAAGATGTTTTGCTGTGAATCATTTTCCTAGCTGCTGTATCCTTCCCCCACTCTGAAGGGTATGGAGACTGTTTTTAGGGATCAACAAGGTTTTCTGGTGCTGAAGAATGTCAGGAGGACAAGGAAGGTGCTGCACCTGCAGAGCTCCTCATAGGGCTGCAGCTCACTTCCACCTATTTTCTTATGAGGTCATCAGCTCAGCAGCAAAGAAACCTGCATGAATTGGCTGGTGTCAGGTGGGACACAAACTGAGTTGGGGCACGAGAAGGCCTCCTGGTCCCCACCGAGGAGGCTGAGCTGTGAAAGCTGCTGCTTTCTCTTTCTTCTGTCTTTCAGAAGCAGCTGGACTTGCTCATGCCAAACCAGAGTGATGGACTGAAAGACCATAGTGAGGTTTCTCCAAATGCCTGCCCTGAGACCACTGTCAGCTCAGCTTAGATAAAGGTGTCTGTTAGGCTGAAGATAAAGGATCCCCTGGCACCTTGCAGTGCTCATTGTGCAGGAGTGGGTCTTACAAGGTGTCTGACCCTGTGCTGGGACAGACCGTGTGCAGACCCAGCACTGCCCATCACATTTTGCTTCAAGAAGAGACTAAACATGCCACAGACTTGACTGAGACCAAAATAGGCTCATGTAGAGAGTTATTGTGTGTTATCCAACGAAGCAAAGCATTCTTGAAAGGCAGCATTGCCAAGTGCATGCAAGACTGATTTGATTTCCAGACCTAAGTCAGATTCTTTACCATTGTTGAGCCTAAGACAGAACAGGAAAGGGATGGTGTTTGCTCTCGGGATTGTGCCCTGATCCAGGCAGCCTCGGGGCTGCTCTAATTAATCTCTCCCCTGATTGGAGTTATTCAGAGCAAGAAGGGCAGACTGGCAGCTGAAACCATTGGGTCTGTGCCAGGTGAGGGTCCCACATGCTGGTAGGGTCTGTAGCTCTGCTTCATGCTGTGCTGGTGCCATCCAAATGGAGCAGCCCAGAGCTGAGAAAGGTCAGCACTTCTGTGAAAGGCTCTGAATAATGGGAGGCAGGACCATAACCAGCATCATGCAGGACCATGGCACACACAGAAGTAGATTTATCAGAGAGAACAAGGTGGTAGAGCCTTCCATTTCCTCAGCAGAAACCTTTTCCACAGAAGCCATTTACTGGTCGTTTGTTGTGATCTTCTGAGAAACAAGTTAGTGCTGTCTCCAACCTAATTACCAGTGTAAAAGACAATTTATCACTTACCGAAGCTTTGATTGCTTTTTTCAGCCTTCCATGGCCCCTTGGTTGGTAGCTGGAATTGTGTACAAGATTGGCATTTTTAAAGGAAAGTTTTACCTAAAAAAAAAAATAAAAAGTAAAAGAAATAAGATAAGGAGCCAAACCCTCAATTTTCAATTCTGTGATTTATTGTCTGTGTGATGTTTTAATATTTTTTTTAATGTAAGCTTTTAGTAGTTCCCATTTTAGAAATCTGAAAAAAAAGAAGCCTCATTTAAGAATTGTATCATTGGGTTCATATTTTTTAACAATGTTGCCCCTGAGAACGAAGAGGCAGTTTCCCATAGCCTAAAATGCAGGAGTCAGCAGGAGAAATAGCACACTTGAAAAAAATCCGAGGCGTAATTACTAATTAATGTACAAGAAAAAGATTTGGTATGCCAAAAGCTCAGTCTTTTCCTCAGACTTATCATTGATTTCTTCTGGACTTTAGATACAACCCTGACCAAGCCATCTAATGTTATATTTTTGCAGATCAAATAATCAGAACAAAACAGGTCATATGTTTTGATAGTTACCACATAAAACGAAATGTTTAGACTGGTGTGGCCATACTCAAATTTGATTATAGAGAATTAAGTTTCTTCAAAGCAAATGGCTTTCTTGTACTTCTCAGTATTTCTCATGCAATTAGCAAGTTGGTTATATTAACTTGCCTGACAGACGATATTACTGATCTTATCAACTGTCACTTGTGTATACAGGACTTTATTAATTTCTTGTTTGCTTATGAACTTCTTTGTCAACAGTAAATTTGGTGGGTAAATGTGGAATACGCGTCTCACAGAAATATGTTGTTTGCTTTGCTTATCAGTAAATAACAAACTTTTGGCAAATAAATAAAAGCACCAAGGGAGCAGGTGGGTCTTAAGGGGTTCTTTTGCACTGCAGATACTTTGTCATGTTGCTAAGTTACAGTGGCTTCTAAGAGTTATTCTTAAATGTATAATGAGCATAGTACCAGAGACTTCCAAAACTGTTCTGGAAGTAGCCGGAATACAGGAGGGATTGTGAGTGCTGCCTAAAGGCCAGGGGGTGTTCAGCCTGGAGAAGAGAAGGCTCCAAGGAGACCTTAGAGCCCCTTCCAGTGCCTAAAGGTGGCTTATAAACAAAGAGGAAGAGTAACTTTTAGCACAGGCAGATAGTGATAGGACAAGGGGAGTGGTTTTAAACTAAAAGAGGGAATATTTAGATTAGATGTTAGGTTGCCTAGAAACTGTGGATGCTCCATCCCTCAAAGTGCTCAAGACCAGGTTGGACGTTTTGAGCGACTTGGTCTAGTGTGTGGCACCTCTGGCCATGGTGGGGGGTTGGAGTTTGGTGATTTTTAAGGCCCCTTCCAACCCCAACCACTTTATGATTTTCTGAGCATATAGGAATGACCATGACTAGAAATAAAAATTTCCAGGTTAATCTCCCTGAAAAGAAACTTCCAGAATAGATTATATTTTCTTATTGAAAATGTGGTTCTTTGTATCACTAGTCAAAAGGCTTTATTCCTCATTTTGCAACAATGATTTTATTATTATCACTTTGAAGACCACAAGCAGTAACACCCACTTCCCTAAGTAGGAATTCTGTACTCATTGTGAAGCCACTCAATTTGGCCCTTACTATTGCTTCTTCTGAGGCACCAAAAGGGAAACTGAGTGGTATTACTTAGGGTTCAATTGCTCTGCTGTCTCAAGTTCTGAACTGAAATTGGAAAATTCATACAGCTTTTTATTGATATTCCAGTTGGTGAGAGGAAAACATCATTTTCCTGCTGGTTAGAAGTTGCACTCTACCATCTGTTGCTGGGCAATGTAAGCCCGTTGGAAGGGCTGCAGTTCAGCTCCTCTTGGCTTCAGGCTTAACCTCCCTCTCCAGTGGAGGAGAGGAGTCCAGGGGGTCAGATGGTGGGAGCATATGACTCAAAGCTGTTGGGAGACGTTGGAGAATGGCCTGAGTCCAATGAGAGGAGCACAGGGGAGCTTAATGCAGAAAATTGCTAAGTAATGTGCTTTGGCAGCAAGTTCTCTGTGCAAGTGCCATGAAATCAGATGGGGCAGTGAGAGGGTAAAGGGATGGTCTGTAGCAGAGGACTGAAACCCAGAGAGTGATGCCTGGAACCAGTGAGTCTACAGAAAAAAAAATGGAATTTCTGGCCTTTAGTTAAGCTTCTGGTTTATATAATTTAACAGTTTCCAGGTGGGGAGATAAACTCAATGTGCTGCTTGCCAGAGCTGGGCAGTGTTGGTAGATCCCAGTGTAGCTGAAGGTGAGACCTTTGATAGTATGTTATCTAGTCTGAGTTCTTCTATCTGGAGCAACTTTCCATCCAGTCTTTCCTTTTCCTCCTGAAGTGGGTCCTGGACCAAGGATATGGTCTTTTTTATGAGTTCATAGAGCTGTCTCAACTCTGCCTCTGATGAAGTCCATAGGTAACCTATTCCTGCTGAAAATACTTCCATGGGTTTTCCAGGCAAGTGAAATGCTTTTCTCTGCTTGCTGGGAAGCTGACAGAAGACTGACATTATTTGGATTTTGTTTGTTTGGGTTTTGTTTGTTGTTTGTTTGTTTGTTTCCTTTATTTATTCATTTATTTATTTATTTATCTATTTATTTATTTATTTATTTATCTATTTATTTATTTATTTATTTCTGGACACCCTGGTTCTCTCACAGGCTGAACTGTCTAAATTCTATATTCATATCTAAGTGAAGAAAAGTATGTGGAACCTCCGAGATCTGGCTGGGGAGAACCAGCAAGCTCCATGACACATGTCTAAGGTTAAAAACAGAATAAGTGTAAAGATGAACTAAACTTTGGTAGGTGGTTACAGGTACAGACTGACTGGTACAGGGACCACCTGAGGCACTTCTCCCTGCATGCCTCCAGGATCCAGCTGGGATGTCTGAGTGACTCCTGCACTGAGACAGATCCAGCAGCCACTGAAAAATGGTTTTCAAGGGGATTTCAGTTGTTGCCTCCACATGGCACTCCTCTGGACAGCCAGCCCCCTGAAATCATCCTAACTGTGGCCAGGCTTGCCAGAGGAGCCTGTGCTGGCTTTCCAGCCTCCCTGCAATCTGGGCTCCTTATGCAGAGTGCCATGGCTTTACAGATGTCCTTTCCTGGAACAGATTAAGTCAAGGAGTGGATCTCCAGAAACAGGTTTTTGAAAGAGTCAGTGAATGCAAGGGGGAAACAGGAAACTTTCCATATGGTTTTAAACCTGACTTTCTGGAGTCTACCTAACTTTACAGGTGAGGCTCTAAAATGCAGAGAGAGGGTCTCTGTCCTTACTGCTCAGCTCTGTCAGGATATTACAAACAATAATGAGAGCAGCAGATCACACCAGAGCCACCTCAGGGAGACTCAGTGGACAGAGCTAGGTCTGGCTTTTTTGTTTTCTTCCTTCATTTTCTATAGAGCTGAGAGAAATTCTTAATTCTTGCACCCCCTACAAGGCTGATCAAGGAGGTTTGTTAAACATGAGCCACATCTCTGTATTCTCAGTGATTCAAGAGCAGACACAGCTTAGGGCTCCTACCATCTGTCACTTGTCACCAGCACTGTCCCTCCAGGCAGAGCTGTGGTGGGACAGTGCTGCAGCAGCCACTTGGAGAGTTGTGAGTGGAGAAGCAATGCAGAAGGATGATTATTCACTGCTCTTCACAGTAAGAGAACTAGGGAGCATCTGAGTCTCACAGCAGGTTGAAAACTCAGAAGAAACATTATTTCCACACTCTGCATAACTGAACTGTGGAGTTGGTTACCATGAGATTTGGTGGGGATAAAAAGTTTGGATGAATTCCAAAAGCCATTATAGAAGGAAATGCACTGACTGCTAATCACAGTGATGCTGGAAAGTCTGAGGCTGGTAACTCCTCCAGGTTCCTCACCATGGAAGGGTCACTTCACACCTTTTCTTTGCACACCTGCAGCCAGTGGCTGGTAGGTACTGGTTTAGAACTCAAGTACACAAAAACCAGTATGACAATTCCCATGTTTCTTATGCTGGCTCTAAAGAAAGAAACTTTGTGGTTTGGGATGACTTTAGACTCCTAATGCTCAGTCTCAGATCAAAAAATGGCCAAGAATGGTGAAAGAAGAGGAAGTAAAGGAATGTAGGATTTAGCATCCTCATTTGCTATGGAATACCCTGGCAAACCATTTAGTTCAGCATTCACTTTGCAAAATAGCATTTGTGTGACCATGGAATCTTTGTTTTGAAAGATTTTGTAACTGAGGTAGTCACACACAGTGGTGGGAACAGCCACAAAGGCATTGCAACGTGCTGGTGACTGGCCTTGTAAGGACATGGGGAGCTGTCCTTGCTTATCCTGTCAGCTCAGAGCCACCATCAACACGGTCCACAGGCTTCTCCAGGCAGTAGCAGTTCAGGGAGATGTTTGGCTTGTCACAGATCCAAAGCAAAACACATTAGCCTCAGCCTAATGAAGGAGGTTAAGATAAACATCATCTTCATCTTTGTCATGAGCTAAGTGTGTGTCTATGAGCAGTTACTGCAGATCAACCAATGTGTTCCTTACACTGCAACAGCTTTTGGTTGTACTTCTGCGCCCTTGAGCGTCTCAGTTTACTGCAGGGGACTTCAGTCACTTGGAGCTCTTAACCCCTCTTTGTCTTTCAGTGAGCAGTTCCACTGACGTTTCTTGCTTTTCTCTCCCTTTACCTGCAATTCCTTCGATATTTGCCTGAAACACACCTCAAATTCCAGTGCCAAGGTATGGAAACCAGCAGATCTTGTTGTTCTTGACCTTTTTTGGAACCTCACAAGGAGCAGCCCTGGAGCTGTTTCCTCTGAAGTACACTGACCCATTTATATCTATGACAGATGCCTGGCAGGTGCCAAGATGCAGGTTTCCCACCTTGGGAAGGGAACAAAGGTCTGTGCTCATTCAGCCCTATGGAGGGTTAATTACTGTTTTGCTTAAAAAAGCATTCAGCTGCCCTTAGGTATAGGAATTTATTTAAGCCTTATCTGCATAATTATCATGTTTATTGCTCCACGCAGCTGGATGGATATGAAGCGTATGCAGTTTTTGATACACACTTTATGTCAGAACCATTACAAGAGAAAATGATCATCTCTTATAGCCCCTGCAAAGAGGCTGGCAGTGACAGTTAGTTTTCTGACTTTAAAAAACAAATCCTAAGAGCAAATTTATTTGGCCTATTTACATATTTTTGATGCTGAAGCTTTTCCTCCCCCGATGGAAATGTGTGGTGTGGTGATGAACAGCCAGGATTTTGAAGGGTGATTGGTGACCCGAAGTGTTTTGCTTAATAGACTCAAATTGCAGAGAGGAGGGAACTGCATCGCATCAAAGTTGTTCACCTCTCTCAGGGACTCCTGTCAGGCACCCAAAATCACCATTTGCCTTCAGAAATCTTACCCGCTCCTGACATGGGGATTGTTGAGAGATTTAACACAGGAAATCTGGAGTAGCAAGAAAAATGTAGAGAGCATTTAAATCTATCATTTATTTTTTATAATTAAGCTTGTAAGGTGTCTATTGCTCTCTTGGAAACTACAGTATGCAGTATCCTTTACACACACACTTCTATGAGCCATTGGTGGGTATTTCTGTAATTGCAATGGGTTGCAAGCACTTAAATAATTCAACTTTGACCCATCCATTCCTGAGTACTTACTGTTTGAAATTCTGATTATTGCATGAGGCAGCATACTGCAGTCTGAGGGTTTCCTGGTCCAGCCTGCAGTCTGCAGAAGTCTTCAAAATACCTGCATCACACAACCCTGAGGCAGCAGCTGCCTCATACACTGGTGTGGCTGCCAGCACTCTGAAATTACTCTTGAAAATGAATATGAGACGTACACAGGTGCAAGCAAGGGCAGGGCAGGGATCTCTGCTGTACATTTTTCTGTCCAAAGTGGGGAGCTGTTGGGTGCTATACTGGAAAAAATAACATTTAGCATCATTTGTACAAAGATAATGTTATCATAGAGCAGGTTGAGTTGGAAGGGACCTTAAAGATCATATAATTCCAAACCCTGCTTTGGTCAGGGACACCTTCCACTAGATCAGGTTACTCAGAACCCCAGCCAGCCAGGCCTTAAACATTTCCAGGCATGGGACATGAAAAACTTGGGTCAGGCTGAGTTTCTCATCAACCAACAACCCCAAGTCCTTCTCCTCAGGACTGCTCTGAGTCCATACTCTTCCCAGCCTGTATTTGTGCTTGGAATTGCCCTGATCCCTGTGAATGATCTAGCCAGGTTGCAGCTGATGCAAGATATCCATAATCTGTTTTTGACAGACTAAAGTAGAGTCACAGCTGATGTTGTTATTTAAAATTTTATTTGCCTCTAATTTATTTTCAAAAAAAGACTAGTTTATTTGGTTTTGTATTAAGACAGATCACCAGCTAACATCAGCAAGTGGGTTATGAAATGTGAATACAAAAAACCTAAAAACGTAGCGTTTCAGTTACTATCACCCTCATCAGTGATGTGAGAACTATTTAATTTAAAACCCTGATTGTGTGTGGTAGGAGTAGATACCAGCCAGTCTATTGTCATTAGTTGGAGTGCTACCTACTTCTGTTTGCTGCTTGTTACTTATTTGAATGAACCTTTTAGTTGTGGTTGGCAAAAAGGTGAACGTAGTGAACTGACAGGATGGAACTTTTGCATAGAAGCCAAATTAGTTAGAAGGGAGGGAGGCAAACACCCATCAGTTACAACTTCTCTCCTTCACTCTGCTAATCTCTCCATGTTCCACAGATGATAAATTACCTCTCACTTCCTTTCACTGGGAGACATCTCTTCCCATGCTAACCTCTTGCCCCTACATCTCAGTTATACAGCTACCTTCTCTCTTTTGGTCTAGTCAATATTTCCAGTCAGACAAATTGCTTTTGATTTGCTTACTCTGAAGAAGAGCGTGTGTGTAGCTTCCAACTGTATGAGCTGTCTTAAAAGTTACACTCTCCACTCCTACAAACATTGCCTGGCTCTCACTTACAGAGCTGGCCACATACAATAGTTGGTGTCACTATGGCCTGATGGTCAACATACTGATCAAACTAAAAGGATGCTCAGCAGGTGGGAGCTCCAGAAACTCTTACAGGTACACAAATCCCTTTGGCAGGGAGAAGACCTCCTGGGCCACAGCACAGAAGCTTATTTGCCCCTTATTACAAAATTTGGGTGAAGAGATTTAATTTTTTAATTATAATTTTCCCTCCTGAATGGTTTATCAAAACAAAGCCATTCCAGAACTGAGCAGTTGTTTAATCTCCTTTCCCGTTTCTGCTCTACATTTCTGCAGATCAGCACAAAGTGTGAACAATTTGTTGGATGGGCCAGGGGACTGGTGTCAAAATCAGGAGTCTGGGCCTGGGTAGGGAGCTTGAGACTCTCTGAAGCTGAAGGATACAGAACCCCTCAGGGAACTTTAAAGATTTGTGTTTTAATTGCTCCTGACCACTGCCAAGTGACTCCTCTGGGTTTGCACATGAGGAGCAGAGCATGTCAGCCCTGCTGAGGGGTACCCTGTATCCTCTGCAAAAGTGACAGACGAGAGTTCCTGCCTATATATTTGGCATCAGATTTTAACAAGGTCTGCAAATTCACAACTAAACCTGTCATTCAACTACTTGTCAGAATCTTTTTTTCAGGAGCATTTTTCAGTCTTTTTTTTCCAACTTTTGCTCCAAATTCCCTTACTGTTATTCTGCTTCTGAAGTTTTGGGATGAGAAGTAGGTGAAATGTTTTCATTACTCTTAACAGCCTGGCCATAGTATGAAGACTAATGTTGCATTCCCAGATAACAGACTTTACTCAGCGTTTACCAGAACTGTTTTCCCAGCTTGCCCTGTTAACTTCCCATCAAAGACAACTTTCAAGGTGTTGATTAGCTTAGAGAAGTCTCCAGTTTATTAAAATGTCTTCCTTTCTCTTCTGTGGCTGCATCAGCATGTCTCCTCACCACGGGAATAACAAACCTTCCTCGAGGTGATCAGTACAGCACAAAGCCTCAAATTAGGCAGCAGTAAGACTTGGCCATTGGCCCTCTCGAGTGCTACCTTACTCCAAATGAGCTGTCACTGGAGCAGAAGGAACCCCACGGAGAGAGGCAGAGGAGCTGCTCCTTAGACTGTGTCCTTTCCTGGTCTGTAGCTTGCTGCAGGGGGAAGTGGGTGCTGTGAAGACTCCGTGTTATGGGCCTTATTTGAAAGGGTCAAGCTGAGTGCTCTAGATGGGAGACATTGTGGAAGTGTCTCGTTTGAGCCTCTCACACCATGGGTCCTGATACTAGAGACTGCAATTCCTTGTGAGAAGTTCATGGATCTGGATGAAAGTAGGAAAAAAACTGTTTGGTTTGCTCTGAGCAAGAAAGAAATCACAGGAGATGGGAAGAATGAAGACCATAAAAGTTTCAGATATGCAAAAAAGAGTCTGGTTTCTTGGGGATTATTGAAGGATAACGTCTAAGGCATATTAGGCATGGTCTGCACTAGCTAAATTCACTGAGATCTTGTTTCTTCCCTTTAAAGCCTAGCCCTGCAATTCTCTGACAACCTGCATTACATTCAGCAGGACCATGTAGTATTACATCATGTCATGTTGGTTTTTCCCCCACTGCCTGGTGCTAACAGGAGGTGACATTGCATCAGTGAGCTAATGCAGCTAAAGTAGCTGCGATGGTGTGGGCCATCACACGAGCTGAAGTCAATAGAGTGAAAAAAAAAATTCAGTAAAGCAAAAAAATGCTCTGTTCCTGCAGAAGTGTGGGATTCACAGCAGACAATGCTGAATTATTAGCAGAGATTTCAGCAGTTTTTCTGGTGTTGGGGTGGGGGAACTTAATCTATTTCTGGCTTTTCAGGGTTTATTATAATGAAGTATTTGCCAGTGGTTTACAGTGGTTCTTAAATATTCAGTTAGCTTGTTATTTTTGGCAATTAGTCTCTGAAGACATATGTTATCATTTCTGCACTTTGGTCAGCTAAAAATGAACAACAAATAAAGGGGGGATTTGAGGTTATTTTTGCTAATTGCAGACTTCCTCTTAAGGAAACACTCATGACCAGTGGTGATGGAATTAACAGAAAAAAAGGCCCTCAGGAAGAATTTGCTGATGCTGTTATCAAAAATGTCTTGCAATCTTATGTTAATTCCAACAGCTTTTGGGGAGACAGCAGCACTGTGGGCTCTTTAGAGGAGCAGTCTCTTAACTTCTGCTCCAGGAGCAGTGTGTCCCTGTGTCATTATCCACACGAGTTCAGATGCAGCCAGCCCTGAGCAGAGGGGCTCTCTCTGAGCCACTTCTGGGCTCACTGTCATTGATGGGAACTTGCACCTTCTTGCTCTGTACCAAACCTCACCCCAGATTAGCCAATAGTGCAGGTAGTGAAGATATGCCTTTGACATTTATCTTCTGGCAGTGGCTCTGATTCAGAACAGAGGAATGAACTCAGGTATCCCCTTGGCTGGGCGGTGTGTTGGGCTGGGTTACCTCTCTGCTAGATCAAGGAATATTTACTTATAAAAAGTAAATAAAAAAAATGTTAGAAGATAGAGATGCATTTTCAGTGAGGTGGTTTAAATGTCATGTCTCATTTAAGTGGATTTCTGCTCTGAAGCTGGTTTTTAAATGTGGGTAAATCGGTCTGACTTTATCATAGACTGTACAGGACACGGGAAATCTTTCTTAATTAAGGGCTTGTCTAAACTGATGCATCTCTAATAAATTTTGAATCAAAGTATTCTAATAAAAAGCACACTGCCCTTTTATACTAAAAATGAATTCCTTCCAACTCCCTTTATTCTGAATTCTTATTGCTTTTTAAGTTCTATTGCACATTCCCACTGTTAGGTCAGTGAGTTTCCCTCAAGGTAACTGCTCTGCCTTACCTTGTTTTAACCTGTGCATGACTGTAGAAGCTGCTGGTGTGAAGAGACACCGGGGGGATGTTCAACCTGTCCACATGGGAGAATTCATTTTATAAATATAAACTGTGCAGGCAGTTTGCTTGGAAACTGCCTAAATTATTGAGCAAGGAGCATCACTTGTGATTTGAGGAGAGCACTGCAAGAGGTTGCTAAGCTGACTTTGGAGAGGTCAGCAGCTGTGACTGAACTGCCCAAGGCTGCCCACTCATGACCTCTGTCCTGTGCTGGCAGGGAGCACTCCTGCCTGAGCTGACCTGGTGACACGAGAGCACCATCCTTAGAGGGCGGGCAAGCTGATGCTGTTAGAACAGGTGATGCCAGCTTCAGTCTTCAAACCTGCTCACCCAAGAGTCTTCAAGTTGTCATCTGAATCTAAAAGACCCTCAAACAGTCCTTGTGCAGCTCCTGTGGAACACGAGTCCAGGCTGGAAAGCAAACTCATTTGAAAATTCTCTTTGCCTTTTCCTCCTTCCCTTCTTATTTTACCTTTTCCCCTGGTACTCCCCAAGATGATGCTATCATCCTGATCTAGTCCCAGGCTAGTAACTTCACACCTGCTGTGGTCTCAGTGGCCTTTAGTTATATTTTGACTAAAAATGTCAATTATGGACACAATTATTTGCACTGCTGAAGAGATTTGCACAGTGCTCTAAATTTCCCATGTGTACAATTCTTTTAATTAAATTTGCATTTTAGTTGCACGTTTCCCAGGATTTTGGCTGTTGGCACTAGTTTGAGAATGATGGAGCTCTGTTTTTTCAGAACTGTGGAGGGTTTTGTACAAACAGGTGTGTCTCTCCCCATGTTAAGCTATCAGTTTTGTGAGATTATTATTAGGAGGTGATAGTCTCTTTTGGAGGTTGTATGACTTAGTAATTTTGGAATTGTGGCTTGGCTGTTTCCGTACTGCTGAGTTGCAAATTGGAGTTTTGCTGAGTGATAAATTTTGATTTTACCAAGTTGTGACCTACAAAAAATAGCGAGTTGTGCAGTCACAACTTGCTGAAAACTGGAGATATCTGGAGTGCTTGAGGCTCTGAGAGACAATGATAAAGTCCTCCTTTTCAAGCTCTTAAACTTGCTTACACACAGACCTCAGCTTCACTGCTACATTAACAAAGCAGGGAACCACAAATTCCTTTAAATGGGTGAGTAACTGTCCCCTTCTAAGGAGGGTTGAGCTCCCAGAAATATCTCTGTCTTTGCTAATGGGAAAGGAAATACCTGCATTGATTTCAAGAGATACTGTGTTTGGCTTCCCAAGAATCTTCTGTGTTTCATACACTTTTAGTCTGACCTCTTCTGTAGGAAGCGACCCAAAGCTGAGCCCACAGGGAATGGGATGCTCAGGCCTTCCCCCGAGCCAGGGGGCACTGGGAGCAGAACCTGAGCAGTGCCCCAGAGTTTCCTTTGAAGAGGTCCATTTTAGGAGCACAGGTGAACAGGGCTAAAGAGTGCTGGAACACACAAATGGTCCTGATGGCAGCCAAATGAACTGGATCATCCTATTATTTTCAATTACAATTCCGATCCTTTCCTTAATGTTTTCCTGTGCTGATATCTGTGTTGGTAATGCAGCCAACTCTGGCTTTATGGTCCCCCTTGTTGCAACGTGCTGTGCTTAATTACTTTGCCTCTGTAACAAACAGACATTCGGAACAATTAGACGATAATATGGAAGCAGGAAAGGAAAAGAGCTCAATATACTTTCATTTTAATTATGCTGATAGTGCACCCCGTGGTTTTGAATCAATGCTGGAATAATGTTCTTTTGATAGTCTTCAATAACTTTAAACGAGATCTAATAAATTTGTATTTTTATGTGAAGTTTAGAAGGAAAAATCCCTTGCTGTTGGTTTTATTTTCAATTGAAAATCACAACTCTCATGATATGTACACTTGTGTTCTAATTGAATGTCCGTCCCTATTGAACAAATCACTTTAGCGCCTTAATTGCTGTACTGGAAGGGATTTCTCTTCAAGCACATTTGGTACTTTCCTGAGTTGCTGCCCTGTTGCAAAACCAACCCTCTTATGCTTTAGAAATTGGTGACATATGAAGAATTATATTTAGAGCTTCTTTCCTATATGCCATCACAAATTTCTGTGTATAATTTTTTTAAAAAAGCTAATAAGCTGACAGTAAGCAGAATAGACTCTCTGTAAGTAGGAAGGAAGACTGGTGTAATAAAATGAATGCCCATCTGCTTTGTTCTTTAAAATTATATTAATCTAATTTGGGAAGAGCTGCTACTGAGCCATGCTGACACTAACACACAATTTTGCTGTGTTGTGCTACACGGCCACAGGTGTATCTTTAGCCCTTACATTTTTTTCACCAATCCCACTATAATAAAACAATCAACACTAAACCAGTCAGTTTTTGAAGGTGGTCTGGGGAGCACACAGATTAACTCCTTTGTTAATACAATTTGTGTGGAATGACCATAATTTTCAAACTACAAATTTTGACAGCTCTCCTGATGTTAAAAAGCAGCTAAGGCACATGAGAAACCTCTGTGACCTGCCCTTGTAATCTCGAAATAAATAAATAAAGCAAGAAAAATTTAAACAGGGCATTTTAAAGCTCAGAGGATGTGATAAGAAATCTTTTTCCTTCAATGGGAAATGTTTAGGGTATTTAGGGAAATACCTGAATGTGCCATGCTTAGTTTCTAAGGAACTCAGTAAGGGCCATGCCAGGATACTGCTAAATGAATGTTCTTTTCACTAGTCTTAAACTGCCAGGCTTTGCTGGGTGATGTCTGGAAGGTTCTGGTGTTTGACTATCCCAACTCAGCTTTACAAGCCTCAGCACTTCTTGTCCCTGGGAGAATCACCAAGGGCAGGAACTCTCTTCGAAAGCCTTGGTTTGTGACGAGCCTTCTCAGGCATCTTTGATTTGGTCAAGGATTTGCACAGGTAGATCTGGTTCTGAAAACTGCAGTTTCAATTTTCCCAGCAGCATGGAAAAGAAAGGTCTGAATATGGTCCCAGTGCCTCCAGGAATGGCAACGTGGCTTTCCAGGTTTGTGTCACATGCAGAGTCCCCATCAAGCCCTTTGGCTGTATCTGCTGCCTGGTTTGGCAGGGAAATGTTATTTGGTATCACCTGAGTTTCTCAAGCACAGCATTAGTGAAGTGCTTCCTGTAATATGGAGCATTTATGAGTAATATTTATCAAGTAATTGCCATGCAATCACTTCTCCACTGCCCAGAATTTCAGTCAGTTCCTATGAATCTTGCAGTGAAAATCTTATTAGGGACAGTGCAGTGAAAACATCACAAGTGTTTGGGAAAATGATGTGAGGTCAGTTAGTTTGATTTGACTTGATGTGGGTATTCAACACAATGCACTGCCTGGTCTTGAAAGCTTTTTCATTTCCAGGCTGAAAAGTGTGAAGCCTCTTGGATGAAACACAAATGAAAAGCTGGAATGCAATTACCAGTGTTCATGGTATCTAGAAAGAAACAAGATCCTTTGGGTGACTCCATGTGTTGTGCTTTTTTGGAAAAGGAACAAGAAATTCAAGTAAAAAATACTGGTAGGTTTTTTCCTTGCTTCATGGAAGATTTTTTGATGAATGTTCTTGTCCTTTTCTTGAAAGATGCAGCCTTTTCTTTTTGTTCGTGGAAATTAGACTCCTGATGGCAAATCCAACTAACTTTTCTTTGAATTTTCACCCAACATAGAAAAATCTTATATCTAATCTAAATCCAATGTCTAATATTTTTTAGTTTTCTTATCTGATATGGAACAGTGTCCAAGTGTATTTTTTAGTTCTCAGAGTTCATTGCTGCCTTCTGCCTAGTGATAAATATTTACTCTTTGCTTGGAATATCCACGATCCTTTCCTGTAGGATACCCCTCTGTCATAATTTTTAGCATGTGCAATATGACTTTTTGGATGACTTTCACTTGAAAGTGGTGAGAAAAGGGATCAGTTGTCAGCTGATAAAGTTGAGCCATGGTGTGATTTCCCAGCTGCTCTGCAAACTCTATGCTTTCCCAGGTCTCTGTGCTGAGTCACCAAAAGCAGGATCTCCTCGTGTACCTTTTACTGTCTACATTACCAGCCTGCATGGTAGTCAGTGTTCTATTCCCTAAACTGAGCTGTCAGAGGAGTGAGCTGATTGCTTCTCATTAAGGTTCTGCAAAACACTCAGCTGTGTTTGAAGGAATTTGCTGTAAGGTGGCTGCAACTTTGCCTGACCTTTAATGTAATTTATTTGGTTTTCTTCCACCAAGGTTCACAGTCAGCAAAAGAACAGTTCTTATGAGGCTGATTAACCTGAGGAAGTGTCTCACTTAGAGAAGGGTGTGAGTTGGGTGAGGGATTTCTTTGGCAGAGGAATTTGGGGGAGATGGAGCAGCCCTGTGGCAAAGGCTGCCTGGTGGGGAATGAATTTATATGGGAATGGGCATTTTGGTCCAGTGTCTACCACAAAACATCTTTGCCATATTCTCACATTCAGTGCTCCCCCATGAGCTCCCTGCAATGCAGCCAAGATTGAAGTGGTCCACAAGGACTGGTGTTCCATCCAGAGGAAGAGACCCCCTGAGAAGAAAGGCTGGGGCTGGGTTCCTTGCCCTGCAAGAGCTCTCCAGAATGGCGGTGGGAGCTTTTTGCTCAGAGAGGAGTGAAACCTAAATGTTATCAATGCTGTCCTTTCTATGTTTATTTTTGTGGAACTGAATTTTCTATTTGCTTCTTTAACTTCAGTCCCTTTGCAAAGATTTTAGTAGATCCAGAGGAGTCACTGTTTTGGAGTTCTGTGGCTTTATGTCTGTGTGATGTGAAGGTGCCCTGTGGGGTGCATTTTGGGCTTACTGCTTTCAGTTCTGCCAGCAGAAGCAAATCTTGAGAGTGGACTTGGAGTCCTCAAGTCATCCAGTCTCCCAGACTGGCTACGCACGTGCACAGCATGTTATTTGTTATATGAGAGTGATACTGTGTTCCACTCAGCCTTTTTCTCTTCATCCCAATTATTTCATTTTCTAGATGTGCTTGACCATTTTCCAGGGGCTCCCTTCTCAAAGAAAGCCATTGGAGAGACTTGCTCACCAATGACCTGCAAATCTTCTTATTGCTAATATTTTCTTCGTAAATGTTTTTTGTTTTTTTTTNTTTTTTTTTTTTTTTTTTTTTTTTTTTTTCTGAAGCCATGTAATCTAATGTTCAACCTAGCCCAGGAATGAGAAACACCAATTCTTGTATTTGGGTGATAGCTCTGTTGTAAGCTGGTGTTGTTCCTGTAACACTGGTAGAATTCCAGTGGGGATTTGTGCATTGTGTTTGGAAGGACTGCTTGATTCTTCCCTTCACTGAACTGTTTTTCTTATCAATATTTGTCGTGCTCCAGCAATGTTACATTTGCTCCTTCTGCAGAACACCAACTTCTGGTCTGAAATTTCTGT
This sequence comes from Formicarius rufipectus, assembly GCA_013399695.1. Lineage (NCBI taxonomy): Eukaryota > Metazoa > Chordata > Aves > Passeriformes > Formicariidae > Formicarius > Formicarius rufipectus. The sequence goes on along the minus strand of VXAU01005824.1, from coordinate 89,469 downwards.
ATTTTATGCTCCACTGAGGTAAGGAATGGATTTCTTCATGTTGCATAGCCAGGATCTATACAAATACCCCCTCCCTGCCACTTGGAAGAATCTAATAGCTTAAGCACTTCATTAGCAGACTCCCACAGTTACTACTGTTTCCTGTTGGCAGAAGGGGAACTAGAAGAAATATTAATCATTTTTTTCCCCCTTTGCTTTTGGTGCATCCACAGAAACAAGCCCATATTCAGCTTTTTCCAATATTATGCTGCGAAGGTTGGCATTTGTATTGAAAAGAGGAATGCACTTTTGCATTCAGTGGTTGCAGAATTCAGTGAAATAGGCTGTGTAACATGAACTTGTAGGAATCAATTCTGTGGTTGAAGAAGAGTCAGTGACCCTAAACAGAACCAAAAATAAGGGTAGTGCTCTTTGAAGTGTTTGCACTGTCACTCTGGAGTAGCTGAGAATGCAGGGCAGGTTGGATACTGTTTGCTTATACCACCACATGACCTGGAGAGAAGCAGTTCCATATAAATGTAAGGATTCCCATAGTTCTGGGTAAAGTTAAAGATTTTGTGGCTAAATTGGCAAAAAATTATCTGGAAAAATATAAAATTCCATAGCTGATTAGCTCTGGAGGACATGACATCAAGATGTGGGATCCTTTGGAAACAAATGAGCCTAAATTTTATTGAAAATTATTGATTTTCATGGTCAGAGGTTAACGAGGTTTGTCTTTCATTTAGCTCCCCAGCTCTGGGGAGACTAATGAAATTGCCTGAAGATACAGACCATTCAATTAAAATCAACAGATGAGTCAAGCATATTAGAGTTGATTTTTGGTAGTCTATCAATTTTCTTTGGTGTTTTAGTATCTTGGGGTTTTGAAGAAGTGTGTGAAGAGGTCTTATTTGAAACACATGGGTTGTTTTATATATAAGCCTCTGATGTTTGAGTGATAGGAATGCACCCTAAGACAAAATTACATGCATTAGATTGGCAGAGCAGGATTGATAAGTGTGCTAGTAAGAGAGGATGCAGATAGAAGAGAATAAGGCAGGGAGAAAATATCTGAAGATGGAAAGATAGTTTCTCTTTTTTGTACTCCAAAGCTTCATTAACAGTTTCTCCAGTACACCAGATAGAGCTACAACATGCCTTTCATCCCTTCCTGTTTAATTCCTGGTATTGTGCAAATATACACACAAAAACAGGGGTGCCTGAGGGCTGCACCACTGATTCCTGTTCTCTCTGCTGAGCCTCTGCATCTCATTCCAGTAGAAGGATGGGGGTTTTTCCCCCACAAATTTGGAAGAACTTAACATCTATATTATTCCTCTGCCTCTGACAAAATTTGGGGGAAGCAGGGGCATAAAGCTCCTTGTGAGAGAAAGTGGTACAGTTTTCTGGTACTTCAATCCCTGTTGCTCCAGAAGAAATGGCTCCTGTAAGAGCAGCTCTGGAGGTCACCAGAGCACCATGTGCCTGTGCCACGCACCTTCCCAGTGCCGGGTAATGTCATTTCTCATGCTGAGGGAACTGCTTAACCTTTCAGCTGGCACTGGAATTCCTTCAGGCTCCCAAATGCTGAGGGAATCCCTGGCTGCCTCTGTGGCAGCTGTGTTTAACCACCCTCTCTCTCTGCTCTACCAAGTGTCAGAGATGCTGGTGGGACTCAAGGGGAAACCTGGGGGCTCAGCATGGCATATCACGTGCTGCAGCTGCTTCTGCTTGGGAGAGCTGGCTTTTCACCCAGAAGTGACTTCCATCCAGCTTCCCACACTGCTCTGTCTCCCAGGCAAAAATTGAGAGTGAGACTGATGAGAACTGCAGAGCTGCTGCCTCCACAAAGGAGAAGAAAGTAAAACCTGACTTCCTCCTCCTGTGTAGCCTTTTCAGGATAAAATGAGAAGAAAGTGAAGACAAAAACAACTGCCTTTTGGCATACTTTTGCCTCATCAATAGTGTTCATTTCCCAGAGAAGCGTGTGTTTTAGATGCCCTTCTTGTCTAATCTGATTAGACAAGAGACTCCAGCCAACCCAAACACTAAGCATGTCCTTGTCCAGTTTCAAAGCCTCAGGTTTTCCTAGGTGTTCTCTCCAGTACAAGAAGAAATGCACTGGGGCTCTGAGTTTGCAGTGGTCTGTGTGCAAGGATGTCCTGTCCACTTGGAGATCACAGAACACTGAGCTTGAAGTTATCATGAGGGTTGAAGGAAGACAAATACATCAGTGAACTGTTGCAGCAATGCTTTTCTCCTTCTTCTTAGTCTAACAGAAATAAATCCATCTAGGACCCTGGTGACAGCACATGGGAAGGGCTTGAGATTCTTAGTGCTGTCTTGGTCTTTGCTCATTTACTCTCGGGAATGCCAGGTCCTTGAGACCAGTGGGAAGATCTGGAGGAAGGAAGACTTATCCTTGCTGGAGGAAGAAGAGGTTAGGATGCAGTTAAGCTAATGAATGATTGGGAGTAGTTAGAATGGATTTACCACGGGGATATTATGTCTGATGAGCCTGAGAGCCCTCTGTGATGAAACAGAGAGCTCAGCGGATGGTGCTTATCTAGACATTAACAAGACTGTCAACACTGTGTCCCCTGGTATTTTAAGTGACAAACTGAGGAAGTGTGGTGGGAAAACCGGCCCAACTGCCCAGCTCAGGGCTGTGATCAGCAGCATAAAGCCCAGTCACCTGTCCTGCAGCCCGGGGACACACACACAGTCAGTGCTGCTCAATATCTGTGTTACTGATCCTGTGCTGGGACAGAGGGCACACTCAGAAAGTTCACGGATGATCCAAAACAGGAGGGATTGATAGGTGTGTGTATCTACATAAAATACCACTTTCTTCTGCATTTCTTGCTTGTCTTTCCCACGTTTTGAAAATGCAGAAAGGAATTTCCTACCTCAGCCGTGACCGACTCGGTTCTGCCAAACCACACTGGCACATAATTGTTACCCTCTTGTGGGTAAACTGAGGTCTCTCAGAAAGAATTGGTTGGTTAAGTAGCTGAGAAAAAAGGAACCGGGGAAATATAACTTTAGTAGGTTAAATTAGTAGCTATATGGTGGTTATTCACAGAAACAGAGCAGAGTTGCTGACTAAAAGGAGTTTAAAAGCAGCTGCAAGTAAAATCTCAGCAGTTGCTCCACTGGCATTCTGGCTGGCTGAAATGCAGAACGACATGCTCCTGGGTGAATTCATAAAGGCAAATATTTTGGCAAAGGAATGTAATGAGAGCCTATGGGGCTTAGTAATTGAGCTTTGTGGTGGTTTGAAGGGATCGTTGAACATGCTGATCCCTAAGGAAATTTGCCTCTCTCCCTCTTTTTTTGTTGTTATGCTTTTCCCTCGCATAGTGGGGCCAAACCACTCTGGAAGTCTGGTTTAACAAATCCCAGAGCTCTGTTGTTCCAGGAGGCACAGGTGAGTGAGAGGGCTGCATCTCCCCATGGCATGTGCCTGAGGTGGGACCTCCCTCCTGTTGCATGCTGTGAGAAAGCTGCAGCAGAGCAGAAGGACAGGAGGTCACTGTGCCCCGTGATTGTTCCAGGCAACCAGCTGAAAGTTCTCATGAAGGTTTGGGCACTGGACTCGCTGTTGCTCAATTGGGAGCATTATTCAGCCCAGCAAGGTGGTGCTGAGGGCCAGAACAGACAACTGATGTTTCTGCAGCATTTCTGACCTTTTGCACAAAGGAGTAGTGAAGTTGCCAAATGACTGCAGCCTGGTTTTTGTCCTCTCTGTGGGCAGAGGCAGCAAAAGAGGATTGTTTCCTCTGAAATCAAACTGATTTCTTCACAAAAGGCTGCAGGAAAACCTAAAAAATGGTATAAGATCTTTAGAACTTAAAATTCTATCACTGTGGGATACCTGAAGTTGTCTGATAACTAATGAGGAAACTCTTAGCCCAGATGAGACTGGAGTGGCTGGCATTTTGCCTTTTTCTTTTCATTCTGATGACCTCCACTACATGGGCCAAATTTCTGTTTGATGTAAGGTCTCTAAAGCTTATAGTCAGGTAGGAAATCTTTGGAGCAGGAGACAAACCTTGGCAGGGATATGCAGACCCACATAGCCAGCAGGGCTAGTGGCTCTTCTTGGTGCTGTGCAACTGCCTATTGATAACAGGTTGCCAAGTGATGCTGCTGTCTGCAAAATTGAGAACTTCTATTAGAATCTGCATCTTCTACAGAGTAGTTTTTGAGAGAGGTGTCTCTTTTAGTTCATGTGATTCCTGTCAAACACTTCTTGTTACAGAGCGGGAGATTTTTTCATGTAAAGCAAAATCTTTGCTGTTTTTAAGGTTGAAATCTCGGGCTCAAGATAGGACACATCCTTTATCCTTCAGGGGTACCCAGAATGACCTGAAAACACAGACAGTAACAAAGACAGCGTGTGTAGCCACGTGTGTGGAGTCAGTGTCAGACCAGGCAAAAACATCAGCATGAGCTGTTGAGCAGAATGTGGGGATCTGGTTCAGTCCCATCCCTACTGCAGTGGGGGCTCTGCCCTTCACACCCTGTCCCATGAGGATGTTCCTGAAACTTTCATGTTGTTGGGAGAGCTTAAACTTGAAAACTTTGATAACATTTGCCAAAGAAATGATTATTTTGAAGGTTTCCCCTTTTGTGTTCAGCTTCAGTGGTTCTGACATGTTCCAGAAGACGGATTTCCACAGATACCCTGTACAGACACCCCCTGACTAACCATGAGCTACAACAAAACTAAATTTAATCAGTGTCTCAGAAACACCAAAAGCTGAAGTTCTTATTTCAATCTGATTTTGTTTCTAGAGTGTCCACAGCAGCAGAACATTGTAAAAAAGTCAGCATTCATACTCTAGCCTTCAAGTGTTACCCTGTGTGAATATTGTGAAAGCTATTTCATCATCAAGAAGATTAACCAAACGAAATAGAAAGGTCAAACACTGAAAAACAATTAGATGAGCATTTCCATCCACTGAAAAAAATCAATCAAGAATGAAATTTGGTTTTCCAGTTCCAGTAACCTCAAATATATTAGAATGTGTATGTCTGAAGAGCTGAAAAGACAAACTGCTCCTGTTCCACCTCTCCAACAAAACACACTTTGGGAGCAATGGAGAAGTGATTAGCTTATTTCAGAAGTTCCAAGCCCCAGCACTTTCTTCTCAGTTCAGAAAGGGCTTCTTGGGTGGCTTTGACCTACAAGGAACCGAAAGGTTTCTACTTTACATGTTCTGCTGACATATTTTGAGGTTTCTCTCATGATGTGACATTGGCCATACCTGGGAGGGGAGGGTCCATGTGGCTACAGATTCTCTCCACAACATTGAAGAGAATAACAAGAATAGACCTTTAGGAAAGGAGTGTAGACAGCAGGGCATGTGCAGAGCAATCCTTCTCCTCCCATCTGCTACTGCCCAGGACCCAAGCCTGGTGCCTTGGGATCATTCTGTTTATTGGTCCTACTACACCTCTCTTCCCTGTCAGCACACACACACTTTTGGAAACCATTTGTCTGTCCTCTTTTGCCTCACCCAGATGCATTAATGATGCCCTACTTTTATTTTTAATATTAAACGTTCCTATTTAAACAAGTCTGGTGTTTTTCTAGCCCTTGCATTTATAGTTGAGTCCCAGTGAAGCTCAGACCCAGCACCCATATGCTGGAGGGCAGTAGGTGATGCAGAGCCCATTGATTTGCATGGACAGATACTTTTCCCAGCAGGAAATCCTTTCCTTAGCCAAACTGGGTTTCCTCTGCCATGTTATCATCCAGTTCCTGAGTACTGCAAATTCCTTGTGCAACACTTCCCGGTCTGCTTTGGATTTGATTGTCCCAAAGATTTTATATCACCTGCAAACTTTGTCTTTTCATTATTGATCACTTTCTCCAGATCATTTGTGCACAGAAATGTACATTTTCTAGTCCTTAATGATCCACCTTCAGAAACATTGATTTCTGCCTCTGAAATCTGCCTTTTGAAAAAGCATTATGGAATTCAGTAAGAATTGAGAACTTTCACTGAATCCTTTTGAGGCTGTTTCATGAAATACATATATTCAGTAGCAAAAATCATCAAATACCATCACTTCTGAGCAACTGCCCTGTAATTTTTTTGATAGAGAAGAATTGCATGTGTGAAAGAGGTTGATATTGAATGCAAGTGACTATATAGAAGTGTAGAGGGTTTTTTTGTTTGTTTGTTTTGTTTGTTTGTGTTTTTTGCTTGTTTGGTTTTTTTTGTGGTTTTGTTTTGTTTTTTAACTTCCCAACCCTGGTGGTAGGAAAACAGCCAAAAATTCAGAACCTTTCACCTTTCTGTTTGTTTTTCTTTAGCTTAGAGTGGGTTTGTTTCATTTTTGTTTTTGTTTTGTTTGTTTGTTTTTCTTTTGCATTCACTTCGACAGACTTCTGCTTTCTCTCAAGGCAGTGAAACCTCTGTGTCTAAGCTTGGCAGAAAAATGCAGTTCGGTTTTATGGAGCTGTCCAGCTCTGCTAAAACCTATTGTCTACATGCATGGTTTTGAGCAGAGGTACAAAATTTCTGGTTAAAGGAATTATTTCCTTAGGAATAAAATTATTGGGAGTTTCTTTTCTTGCACCTGAGCCTGTTGCTCCTGGGAAGATGTGGTCATTCACCATCTGTCCAGAAGTGCACCAAGACTCAGATCTCTCTTCTGGTGTCCAGGGTCATGACACTACAGAATCTGAGTCTTGAAGCCACCAAATTCTTTATTACTTGCTTAATCTACCTATTGGATGCAATCACCTTGGATTACAAGCTACCTTCATTATGGATAATAAAATAGGAAAATAAGGCTAAAGGGTCTTGTGAAAGAGTCCTGAAAATCAGCCTGGATATATCCAGATATCTACAAAATAACAAGTGGCCTTTTCCTGGGCTTGCTTCAGTAATTTCTCTCTCTGGACCCTTGTTCCAACCAGATTTTCAGTTTTGGCACAGTGCATGTTCCTCCCTGTGCCTGAAAATCACAATTTTTTTAAAAACACTTTTGCCCCATACCATCATTGATAAACTACAGTTCAGCTTCCCATTTCAACTGTCCTGTAAAGAAAACCTGAGTTCTGGTGTTGTTCAGCAGCTGGGAGATGATCACAGTTAATGCCACGTCTATTTTAAGAGTGTCAAGGTCACTTGTCTGGAGTGCACCATAATGAAGCCTCCTTTGACAAGATTAAACCATATTCAATCCCTATTACAAAGCAGTTCAATACAGACACAGTCTGTTCTGACAAGACACCCAAGTCCTGAATTTATTTTTATAATTTATAAAATTAGTTCAAAGGACTGAAAATACAAAAAGAAAGTGATATGTCAGCACACCCTGGCTACTTAACAATCCATTATTGTGATTTAAAATAGCTTATTTAAAGATTCATTTCACTGTTGCTCAAATAGATGAGCTACGTTAGCTATTATACGAGAGTTGCTGCCTACAGAACCCAAGCAAAGCAGTAAGTAGACACAATCACTCCCCCCCTCCTGAAGCTGATTATTCTAATGTATGTCAGGTATTCAAAAATACCAGGTTCTTAGAGTATCAGGTAGTTGCCAGAGGCCTCTGAAACATGAATGCTTTCAGAATGTGCATAGCAGTGTAAGAGCTGATGGCCAAGGGGCAGCTGCCTGGCTGAGGGCAGTAGCAGTGTCTGTGCAGAGAGCAGTCAGGCTGGGATTTTACCCTTCAAGTTTAACGTAGTAACTGTGCTCTGTCATTAACAACCTCGGCTCCATCAGCTGGGGATGAGTCAGTTCTGCCCGAGCTCTTTCCAAACCTCAGAGAAGTTTTCTGGAGAGTCGCAGTCCTGGAGAAGGGAAGTTGAGGCTCAGTCAGATTACAGTCCTCATGCGAGCCCATCCACCAGAACAGCAATTACACCGTGGTGACTCTGCCTTGCCTCTAATCCTGTTTTCCATTCTGTAACTCAGCTATCTTTCTTTGCAGTTATTTCTGATTTAATTCGCTATGCTTGCTGCATCCTGTTCCCCTGTCCTGAGCGTGGGCAGAGCTATTGTTTCGTCTCAGGATCCAGCAATGGGAGAGAGGGAAATAGGATTTCTTGTTTTCTATTTGAAAACTCACAAAATGCCTCCTGTGGTGCTTCGCTGGTTCAGTGCAGAGCTCTCTGGTGCGTGACTGGAGAAGGCCAAGCACCTCCCAAAAGAAGTGTCAGGGATGGTGACAGTGCCTTTGGACTTTGCTCAGGCCCATTGGAAAAATGCTTAGCGCTTCTGGCTCTGTGGCAAATGAAATCGCTGCGTGTGCCTTGTAATGTCTTCGGCTTTAGGACAAGGACACCAGCGCCATCTAGTTAGTTGGGGAGTTTGGTGCAAAATCCTGTTAAACAAAGGTGACACTTCTGGCACTAGTTGTGACAGCTGACCTTTCCTCAGATCATTGCACTCCTAATGGATCTCTAAACATGAGCCGCACTGACACATGACAGAATTCCTCGGGCGGTCAGACGCTCTATGCTCGTCCATTAGATGCTCGAGTTTCCTGTCAGCTACAACCGTATCCTGCAGCTGCTGGAAGGAGGGCATTGCTGCAGGTGATGGCAAGAATATGTCACCAAACTAGTACTCTGTGTGGCCCAGGCGACCAACACTGTCAAGTGCTTCAAGTGCTCTCAGCCGGAGAAATCTGCCTTTCTGGATTGGAAGAGACAGCCGTGTGAGAGAGCAGCTGAGGTGGAGATGGAATTGTTCTCTGTTTCGTGTCTCAGAGATGCAGTTATCTTTTCCAGTTGTGCTGTTACACTTTTCAGAGAACCCAAGGAAGACACTGATCTGAAAGGTCATGGAACAGGGCTGAGCAGCTCAGTAAGCACACAGCAGGTGTGAGGCTGAGTGAGTATCAGTCCATAAGGTGCACACTTAGAGCGTTGGCTTGGGGCATGATACTGCTTCATGTTCCTTCCAGAGCCCATCTCAAGCATTCTTTGTGTGAATAAAACTTAAATGTGTTCTGCTGGAGAAGCTTTCATATATTTCACTTTCTACCCCACAGCCAAAACCCATCTGTGATTCTATGACTCTCAACTCTGAAATCCACCTTTCTTGCAAAGGGACCTCTCCCAGGTTTACTGGTGGACTTGGCAGTACTGGGTTAATGGCTGAGCTTGATGATCTCAAAGGACTTTTCCAACCTCTATGATTCTTTCACACTTTAGCTTCTCTGTGGAGTTAATGCAGAAGGCATTTGGAAGCCCTCCTTTAGCATCTTCTGCTGATCCCCTGCCCAGCAGCACACACTGATTAGCCTGTGTCTCATTAATCTTTGGGAGTATCTCTCTCAGAGTTTCCAAGATACACCGTTATATCATATCAGTCAGCACAATTAATCCACTTGTTTTGGACCACACTGTGATGGTTTTAGGAACAGGAGAGTGATGGGGTGTTTTACCCAGCACTTCAAGGAGCTTTCCACTGGCTGGCCACCTTTGTAAATATAGCTATTGGCAGGGCTGGGGGTGGTCACTGAGGCAAATATTTTTGATATCTAGTCATTTCCTACCTCATTGAAATTGTGAACCTTACAGATCCCTGGACCAAGCGTAACTGATCTAGTTAATCAATTAGCTTTTACAAAATTAATCTTCCTGGATTAAAAGGGAAGTCCTGTTGTGGGCTGTACAAATTAAAAAGCATTGTTTATAGCAGGGCTTTTCTCAGACTCCAGTCAAAGCTCAGTGGGTATTTTAAGAGTATAGGTTTTTAAGTCTTAAATATTATTTGTGGCAAGAGTAAAAAATATTCTTTCATGACTTGTCAGCTTTCTGCTTAACAGGAACGGTACCAATGAGAGATGAGTCTAATTACTGAATCACAGGAATTGGAGAAGGCTGAAATTCAAACTTTTAGTCACAAATGCACTCTTTCAAGTCATAGACAATGCACCTAATGCATGTATTTCCCCTTGGTACTACTTGGGGATAACATATGTGTAGTTTCAGTCTTGTGCTTATGAATTTCAGTTTCTGCAGCAGATAGCAGTGGTACCACAGTCTCCCTGCCTATCCATGCTGCCAGCCATGCATTTCCTCCCTCCTTCCCTCTAGTTTTAACATTTGTGCAGTCTCACAGTGAGTTCTATCTGTCTGATGTAACTAAAAATGAGCTCTGCAAAAAAACCAGCCTTCAGTCAGTGTGCAGCTAACCCTGGAGAAGTGAAGGGTATAAGCTGTTTGTTACTGAAAGGGAGAAGGGAGAGAGACAGGGCAGCCCCTTCTGGTTGTCACACAGATTGTAGATAACTGTGGGGTTTCACCTGAACTTCACTGATTCATTTGGGGATTCTTGGAAAAATATGGGCCCCTTTCTTTGAAATTTAGGCACTTCTCTTGGAATTCTTTTAAATGAAAATATGACAACTTCAGTAGTACAATAGACTTCTGTCATTATAAATACGAATAACTCCTTCCACTACATACTCATAAAAAGGCTTGTGCAAATAAAATCAGCATTCTTGTGATCCAGGAAGGAAGACAAGTTAGAAAACTTAAAAAGTCTTTAGTAGAGCTCAGTTTTTGATTCTTTGACTCTGAATTGATGTAATTCCTGGCATGGTCAAGTGCCTTTTGTATTTGGTGAGATGGGTATGAGCATGCTCCCCCTCTGGAGTGCACGAGGTAAATGTCATGATTCTTCCTAGAATAGTTTGAAAGCAATGCAGGTAATTTATTCTGTTTTCACCTGTTCTAATAAATCTAGATCAGGTGCTAAGAAATGATGCAGCTCTCCGTCTCCTGCTCAAGAGTCTAAAGGCATTAGTACATTCCTCTAAATGAAATATGTTCACTTCATATCATGTTATGATACATCATGTTGTAAAACAACGTGACAGTGTGTCAGGATGTGACAAACAGCTGGTGCAGTGCATTAAGAAATTTAAATGAAAATTAGTTTAGACCATTTTTCTTCCCATCAGCTGGAAGAACAAGGGCTTGATCTGACATTTGTAGATCAGTTAAGTAACAGAGAGGAGCTGTGTGTTTTTATCCCTTTCCAGTCCCTCATAGGTGGTCTGTGTTGGGGGGCATCTCTGAACATGCTTAACTGACTTTAAGGATGGGACTCTTCAAGAACATGGTATGCAGTCTTGGGGAAAGGAGAACAGGCACTTCTTAACCTCAATTGCTTTTTGAAATGGATTTTGGTTGTTTTTAAAAGAAAATATTTTCATACACATACACGATTTTGCAGTCACCCTGAGTGCTCTGTCTTGCTGAAGAGACACAGTTTTGTAAGAGCTTTTGACTTTCAGCTTCTCTTTCTTGGTCTGCTGAACTCTCTGTGTTAATTTTTTTCTTGATTATTTTGGGGGTAAACAGATTAAGTTCTTTAAAACTCATTTCCTTTTGTTATGGTAAACAGAGAGCAGAATCTGATCTGTGAAGTTATGTATTCTAAAAATTACATCCAGCCAATCTCACTAGAGAAGATTGAGACCACTCGTATTAATAATATGCTACAATGAAAAATGGCCACTTCTTAAACTCTATGCTTTAGTTAAGAAACTAGAATCTTAGTTAAGATTCAGAACTCATTCCTGTTTCTGAGTCCATGACTGCTTAGCTTAATTAATGAAGTCTTATAAAAAGCTTCAGGAAAGGCTTTAAAAAAGTCAAAGTTTTTGGTGAAGTTGATTTTCAAGAGTTTGCTGACCCCTTGGAAGAATTTCAGGGTTGATTTTCTTTTATAGACTTTGTGCTGCTGATATCCATTATGTGATTTTCATCTAGATACTTTATAATTCTGTTTTTAATTGACTTTGAATTAAGTATCCATTTTTTCATTCAAAATCACTCCCTTATCAAAACTCCTTAGCCAGTGTAGATGGCCCTTAATTTACCATTTCAGCAGTTTCTTGCAAGAGCGATACTATGGAAAATGACTTCAAATGTTAATATTTTGCAAACTTGTAGGAAAGAAACTTTAAAAAGTAATTCTTTGAGAAAAAACTTGTGCAACTTGTTTCAAAAGTTACTGGGAAGAGACTGACAAACAGCATGTTTCCACAAGCCTTGTTTCTTTAGGAAACACAGCTAAAGGCAGGGGTCTCAAACCAGCTGGACATCTGATAAACTTCTGACTTGCTATGGAAGGGTGTGGGAGCTGGAGAATAGTTTTAGATCAAACACCAGAAGAGTCCAGGGCAGCATAATTCCCTTTTATACATAAAATTGGGGTGTTTAACATTTAATGTGCTGTATCCAAAATCAAAAATGTATTTATTTATTAATGTTTTGTGGTACTTAGACTTTCAATGTAGATAAGACTTTATCCAATGAGAGATCTCAAACAAAGAGAAGAAAGCAGAAGGATATTATAGATCACGCCCTCTTCCTTAGCATTAATTTAGAGGGAATCAAGATCTGCCAGAGAGCCCTGAAATTTCTACTGCCTTAGTCGGTGGCTTGTCTTACAAGTCCATTTCTGGGGAAATCCTTGCAGGAGAACTGCCTGACTGTTAAATAACAACAGGGACCTTCATTAGAGCTGGTGAAAGAGGTAAGACTTAGAGTAGGATGTCCTTCCCTCAGGGACATGAAAATCTGTGCTTTAAATGACATTGCTGCTCCAGGAATTCTTGGAGAATAGAGTTTACAGCACTTCAGTATGTTTCTCAGTAAGTAGCCTCACTTTCTGAGGATAAACTTTTTATCTGCACCTGTAAGTGTGAATTTAGACTTGTTTGTTGAACTAATGATTGCAAATTTTTTGGTGTGTTGCTTGGCAGGTACAGAATTTTAAGGATGATTGAGGACTAACTTCAGTTAGTGTTCAGTCCTTTGGAAAAAGCATTTTTCTTCTGTGCACTCAGAAACGGCCATTTTCTACCTCTATTATATCAGACATAAAATAAACCTTCATTCAGGTAATACATTGCATTGGTACTTTATGGAGATTATAAAACCAGATTATCCTAGCACAGTGTTTTCTTAGTTGGAATATTGAAGGCAGTGTAGCAGATATGGAAAGGGACATCCTAAAGAAGGACCAAGCCGTCTAGAGCATGATGCTTCTCTGTTGAGGACCACATGGAAATGCCTCTTCCAGATCTGCCAAGGCATTTTGCAGATTAAGAGGACAGTGGCCAAGACACAGAGTTGTCTCCTGCTTGCTGCAGATGACACGTAACTATAACTATGACAGTCATAGTTCCGTGGGCTGTGCATGATGAAATTCATTGAACTGATTTCACATCCCACCTCTCCCACCATGACAACCAAGGTTCTGCAGCACACTGACCTCTCACAGGGTTCAGGCCTAGGACTGCTGCTGAACCAGAGAAATCATCCTGCCAAAGAATTTCCCCATTATCTAGGGACAGGGAGGTTGCACTCTCTGTTCTCTCTGAGGCATTTTTGGGAATAACACTCAATGAAAAACACCCTTGCAAATGTTTGGGTGATATTTGGAATAGGTGGAACAATTTGGTTACAACTTTGTAAAGGTTCTCCCTTTTTCACTTTGTCACTACCAGCACTGTCATGCAGAGTAGTGGAGTCCCTATTGAAGACAGTCCCTAAATGTCAAATCTGAAAAGATACAGTTCTTTAATTAGCAGAGCCATTTTATCCCATGGATGCTTCTTAAGAGCTTCCTTAGACCCTATAATTTCTGCTCTGATAGATTGAAAATTTTTTTATATTCACTTCTAAATGTCTTTGTTTCTTCTGTAATGGATTAAATGAAGTTTTAACAAGGCTTATGGTGAGATTCCTCATCATTAAAATAACAAATGGTTGAAAAGCTGCTTTCTGTCTTGCAGAAATCTAACAGCATTAGTGGACCATAATCCAGCTGGTAACTGATTGCTGAACAACTGCAAAACCTTTCATACTTTGAGATGTTATCAGCACATAAAATATGTTTTCATGAAGTTTATTGAGCAGCTTATTAGCAGACGTTAAGGCAATGAAGCTTCCAAAATTCCATTTAGCATTCAAAAATATTTTATCTGAGAGTTTCAGATTTTTCAAATTTAATTGGGTTTCTTTAATCTATTCTGGAAACATCAAGGTAATGGTTCCTGAAAGATGTGCAATGTTTTCTGGTTCTAGCTCAGTGTTTTTCTGGTTCTAATCAGATTTGAGAGACTAAAGATATTTGTAGCCTTCAAAGATGGATCATTTTGGTTTGTTCATATTTTAAGGTTCTTGTTTAATCAGAAGGACTCTCTCATCTCTTCCCAGAGCTTTTGGAAAACACTACAATGTTGTCAGCATTGTCCCAGGGATTCTGTCCTCATTTTACCACTTTCCTTAAACTCCTCCACAGTGAGTGTGCTCCATCCCAGCTGACCTGCCTAGGGACTCATCCTTCCCAGCTGGAGGCCTTGCTCTCCATTGCATGGCAGACCTTTGATGCCATTCCTGTAGCACGAAGCTGGCACATTTCTGGGGTTTCCTCAGGCCCAAGGGAAGCCCTGTGAGATGCAGGGCTGTGCATTCTCCCTCCTTCCCAGGAACAGAAGGAGCAAAGGACACAGTTGTAGGAAGAGCACACGTGCATCCCCCGGCAACTTCTGCCTGCCCTTACAGGTCCTTGGGCTCATGGGCACCCAAGCACAAGCTAAAGCTGTCCTGAGGCTGTTCTGGTTCAGATCACAGAGCAGCAAAGCAAAGCACTTCAACCCACTGCATCTCATTGAGGGACAGGCTTGGAACAATGCTGGGAAACATGACCTTTGTCCTCTCTCTCTATTTTTGACAGCCAGAGCCCTCCCATCAGGAACTGGCTGGAAGCATCAGCTGAAGCTCCTTCTCAGTCCATCTCTCTGTCTGAATCTCTCAATTGTGAGAACCACTGCCTGTGGATGCCTTTTTTAATCCGTCCTATTTTACACAAATCAAAGCTCTTTTTTTCTTGCTGTCATTATGGTCTCATCCAAATTTCTTTCTGGAGTGTGCCAGCCTGTTCTCTAGTTTAATCTAGTGATCAAGCCCTTTGTAGTGTGTTAGCAACAGCATAAAGCATTTCTTGACACTTCTTATGCCTCCTGGACACTGAATGCTTGACAGGGAGTTTTATGGGTTGTTGGCAATTCAAGTTATGAGTGTTCAGTTCACAGCTGAAGAATGGCAGCACACAACTTCCTCCTGGAATTGCAATTTTCCTTTATTTCCTTTAATCCTGATAAGCTGTTTGGGTCCTGCTTTGTGCTCTGCACACTGAAGGAAAAGCAGTGAAGAGGAATTTTTTATTGTTTTTAGTTCTGCCGGGATATCAGACCTCAGTGTTCATCTTCCTGGGTACAACACCTCATCTATACAGAAATTTTCAAAATCTACATATACATTTTAGTGTCATTTCTTTGTGCATCCTGGATACACATAAACACCCTCTTACCTTGAGGCTTTTACACTGTGTGTGTGTTTGACTTCCCACACTGTCCCAGGATTACAAAAACCCTTCTCAGAGTCTGTCACATTATTCCTTTGTAGGAATTTTCCAAATCTCTTTGAGCTTCATTGTCCTCAGACTAGAATTTTTGGGGTCAGCAATGGGTCATTACTAGAGAAAGGGCATCTGGTGTCAGAACAGTGTAAGGAATTTGGAAATCTAGCAGAACTAAATACAGTTTAAATTTGTCTTTAAACATGAAGAAACTGTTAGAGCTCTGTAAATTTCTGTAACAAATGCCCTTGAATTTCAAAAATCTTTCTTTATTCCTTAGATAAGCCTGTACAGGTGATTAAAAATATTTTCATTGTGTTCTGGCTAACAGATCCAGAGGCGTAAATATTGAGGGAGTATTTACATTTGAAGCCATTTAATTGACTTCCTGTTGGAGACTATTAATGTCCTATTAAATTTTAATTGAAAGACTGCTTGAAAACCTGTAACCATTATTACCCCAGACTTACCTCTGATGTGGCAGTTTCACAAAACTACAAAAACCTGAGGTTTTGGTTTACTCTTAAGGTGCTTGGAGAGAGGTCCATGTAAGTGAGCTCCAAGGTCACTGCTTGGAGTGTTGTTTTTGAATACCTTTAAAAATATGACTGGCAAGAGATCTCTCAAAATTAAAAGTCTATGCACAGATAAAATCTGACAGCCCTGTCTCCTATGATTACTTCAGTTCTGCAGAGCCCTCAGTCATTTCCAGTCATTCCCTTTGACTTTTGGAGCCTCACTCTCCCTGCTTTCTCCCCACTCCTGCCCACCCTGGGGCAATCATGGGACAAGAAAGGTCTCAGTCAACTCTTTGGTCTTGCCTCTCCTCTCTGTTGTTTCTCTGTCCACCTTCCTATCTGCCCCTGATAACAGATTTGATTTTCACCTGTTTTCACCCACTGTGTCTTGAAAAGCAAAGGCCCTCAGCTGAAAGGGATAAGGTATTGGAGAGAAAAAGGATTTTCACCTTTGCCCTTCAGCTCCTGAAGGGATCTGTGAGGCACACCAGGCTGCAAGGGGAAATCTCTTGTATGTATTTTTATTCATATATTTATTGATTTACGTATGCTAAGGCACATCACAGGCTGGCTGTGCTTTGTAGCTTTCTCCTCTGCCACATCCCATGATGGTCTTCAAATGTCAAGGGGAAGTCATTAGTTTTATCTCCTTAAAGAGAGTTTGTGTCTTTTGTTCAAGGCCTGGGTGCCATCTGGCATCTGCTGCGCTTGGGTATCTGAGCAGCAGGAGGTGGTTGTGTGGGTCCCAAGGAGAGAAAGGAAGTATTTTTATGTCACTCCTAAAATAATTCTAAACTTCTGATGATCTGTGTGTTAAAAAGTAGGTTGCAGGGGGGAAAAAATCAAGAATGCAAGTAAATATCTGTTCACTGCCTTGTTAGAAGAGGGGGAAAATGGAGATGATGTTTAGGGCTGAGGGAAAGGCAAGTAAGACGAAAAGATTTTTATTTAGCTTTAGTTGGTGAGGCAAGCAGTGAAGGTATTGGGAGTGGGGCTGAAATGTATCTAGTCCTGAGAAAGTACAATTAATACTTGGGCAGAACTGCTCCCTGGCCTGCTTTTGAGAGTCAGGGCATGGGGAAAAGAAGGGCCAACCTCAACAGCCTCTCCCTTGTGCTGATGCTAATCTCTTGTGAGTAAAGATGGCCAAACCTGGCTCACATGTGGCAGCTGCTCTGTCTGCAGCAGCTGGTTTATGGCTGGACTTGGGGCAAGATGGGGGGAAACACTGCTGTCCTGTTAAATGGAAGTGTGCTTGTAGATTAAATTTCAAAAATGGTGGTGTAACACTATACCTGCAGGAGGAGAAGGACCTGTTAGAGCACAGGACGTCTTCCATCTCCTCCCTCGGTATGCACAGTTAATGCTGCTGTTCACAGCATTGTGGCAGCTTCCTCTTCAAGTCTCTGAAGGTTCTTAGTAGAAGACCCTCAGTGAACCAAGTAATTATCAATAAAAGAGGAATTGCATCTTTCAAGATGCTGAGCTCTGCTTGTGATCCCGTTCCCTGTGCCTGTCACCTCCCCAATTTGGCTGAGTTAAGCATAAAGTGCTTTTTGAGAACTTACTTGCCTGATCACAGCTGCATTTGGAGGCAGCCGATGCTGTTGCAGCTTGCTGGGAGTTCATCCTCTTCCTCTCTCTCCATTGCCAGTCTCTTTTTGGTGAGTGGAGCAAAGGCTTGGGTGAAAAAGTGATAGTCAAGTTCAGTAGTGTGAGGTCAACATCCAAGCATTTTGGTAGATCCCAGAGCACAGGAAAATGAGCCAGTGGTACATTCATCTCTGCTGAGGAGTCATGTCTAATTGTGCAGTTTTGCAATGAGGAAAAGTTAGAAATCAGAGAGAGACCACAAGCTGAGAGGCACGTGCTGGTCCTGCCCTATCCATCAAGGCTTCTTGGTTTCTGGTTGTGACATTCCGTCATCCTACAGGTCTAGAGAGATTGCAAAGAGGGAAGGATGTGAATCTCATCTCAGCTACATGCCTGCCTCTCTCAGACAGTTTGCCAGAATCACTTGTCTCTTCCTGAGAAAGATATCAGGAAGGAGATGTGTTTCAGGTGCCTGTCACTCAGAGCAGCAGTAACAAGCTGTGCATCTCTCACTGTTATCGATCATGAACAAAGCTTTAAATTAGCCAACTACCCCCCAGATCTCTACCATGTTCTGTTCTCTATTAAGAAAATTGATAAAGGCATCGTTCTTCCTCTGCTGTTTCCTATTTGCACTAAATTCACCTCATGTTTAACACCGTTGCTGGGAGCCAGTGAAGGATTATTGCAGTAATGAGGATAATTCATAAAGGGGCTTTGTGCTGTTCAGAGCTATTAGTGCCTGAACTACTATGGGGGCTGTCCTGCAGTGGGTGGGACACACTTCCCTGTGAACTTCAGAGTGTGCAGTTCTGGAGCTCAGAGCACGGAGATTCTTAATAGCATTAGTGACTCAGGAACATCCTTTCCAGCCTCATCCTAGATGCTGCTGCTGTAATTGAGCATGCTCATTATTTACAGGCTCCCAAATTAAGCATTCATTTATGCTGTGTTTGGAATAAATGGAATCAACAACATGCCTTTTGGTGAAAGAGCCACAGATGCAAACAGAAGCGTTCACAGCTTTCAAGTCTTGTGTTTGTTTACGTCAGTGAATGTGGACTGTTAGAGCAACTTCCACCGCTGATTATTTTCAATTAAAGCTTCAGGAATTTTTAGAGGAAACTATTACAATACTGTGATCAGGGATATTGTAGCTTCTGGATGCAAATTAGCTACCAAACTTTCAAACAACAGATTTACGGGATTTGTTTCAAATTAATTGCCAAGTGGCTGTAAGCACCTCCAGCTCCCGCAGGCTGCGGGTGGAGAAGGCACTGTGACTGTGCCTGAGCTGTTGGGCTGTGGTTTTCCTGGGAGGAGAAAGGGATGGGAACAAGTTTCTGAAGTGTCCTTCAAGAACTTTTTCCAACAGATACTTCTCACTGCAAATGCTGGATGCAAACCCAGGGTGCCTGGTCTTCCTGGCGTGGCAGTGGCACCGCTCTCACATCCCAAGGCACTGAGCAGAGCTGGGTCCTGGTGAGCACCATGGCACAGAGCGGGTACTTGCCACAGCCCTGGCTGCCAGGTGGCACTTCAGCAAGCCTTTTGCAGCCCCACAGGGATAAAACAAGTCCAGGATGTACAATATGGGTTTGGAGGGGCAAGGCTTGACCCTTAATGAGGGAAAATGGCTGCACAGGTGACCCTGGCACCTCGAGCCCTCCTGCACCTCTAACTCAGGATGGTGCAGCTCCCCAAGCAGCCCCAAGCAGCCTCCTGCCCATCAGGTGCTGCAGCACTGTGGGGCCAATCCTCTGTACGCGGTGAGGCTGGGGGGGCCAGGATCTGTGTCCTGGCAGGACACCGTGGTGCTGCCAGCCACGAGGATGCTTACCCAGCCCCGGTGATCAGTTCTGTCTCCACCCCCGAGCCCCAGGCAGCCCCTGAACGCTGCAGTCAGGCGAGAGCAGGGTGAGAAGCCAGGCTCAGGTTACATCAATTTATTGCAGGCAGACTAAAGATGTGTTCCTAAAAACGCATGGTGGTGTGGGACTGACATAGAAAGGACTTGTGGTGTTCAGGACTGAGGTGCTGCAGGACAGTCAGGTGCAGAGCAAATGTACGTGTTGTCTTTTGGCTCTTGACAATACTTCAGCTTCTGTAAGCATTTAAGCATTCTGTAAGCATGTGAGTAAAAGAAAACACAATTTTTAACAGTCTTTCAAGACATGAGCACCGTTTCTTGGATTTGTCTAGTGTACAGCCAGCAGAGAGAAATCGTTTTTCGTTATTCTTTCCTGTGGCATGAGATCTAATAGTAAATTCAGATGCTTAACAGTTTGTGCCTTTATTTTTAAGGCAATAAGACAGAGACATTTGATCCTACAAATTTGGGCTTTTATTCCTAATACACATTTTTAATTATAATTTCTTGGGGGAATCAAAGTAATTTTCCTACTTAATATCATCTTTAGTAAATCTAAATAAAAGCAGCTTGAGGAAGATCTCTTGTGGCCCTGGTAGATTTATGCTTCCTGTGTCACAATCTGGTACCAAACACAAGCATGATGTTGGTGAAGAATTTTTAATTTTGCTCCAAGAGTGTTTCATGTGCATCATACTTACTGACATGGAGTGCAGCTTCAATTCAGGATGGTTTTAAAGACCATCAGAAGTAGCCTTTGGTAAATAAACAGTGTAAATTGAGAGTACAGAGAAAGGATGAGTTGCTTATAATTTGGTGCCAGAGCTTAAACCAGCAGAGAGTTTGAGTACAGTGGAGTAGTTGCTGCTAATTTGAAGGAATGGATAAGTACCATTAGTGCAGTGACTGTGTAAAATAATGCAGTACGTGCAAATCAGTAATAATTGAAAAGAAAGGAAGGGAGGGAGTGTGTGAGCCTGTGAATGGTTTGGTGTTTTCCTGAAATAAGGGAGATTTTAAGAAGAAGAAAGGTCTTTATCAGAAAGTACCCATCACTCACAAAATTCCGGCTGGCAGTTGCATCAGACTGAACCATAATGTATGGACTGACTCTGCACTGGGATTTCATCCCTTAAATAGAAACCTGTGGGATAAAGAAAATATTTAACAGCTACCACCTGTTGCAATGGTAAGTCAGAAACTTGGCAGGAGCAGCTTCACCAGAAACCTATTCACCTTTGCATTGGTGTGTTTAGCACTGGACTGCATGTAGTGACTGCATGGGAACTAATTTCTATTAGATTGTGCCTACTTAAATAGTAGAATGATGAGGGTAAAACAGGAGTTGCAAGGGAGTAGCAAACAACCAGAAGCAGCTGTTTGACATTGTCTAGGTGGTGTCACCTGCTCAGACAGCTCCTCTTTCCTGTGTGTTTCACTTGCCATGAAGGGAACTGTGGGACAAAAGGCAGAGCAGTGTGTGAGATCAGCACGAGCACATTTAGGTGGAAGCAAAAGCAAACAAGAAAAATGCTGGCTTTTGTGCATTGTCCACCACAAAGTCTCTTTATGGCTCTGCTGTAGCTCATACTTTCCCTTCATCATAAACCAGAATAGATTAATTTATCCAGCTGTGTAGATTGGAAAGCAATACCAGTAGTTTTATGTTCAGGTTTAATGCAGTAATCAGTCTTACAGAGGATGATCAGCAATAAACAGCATGCAATATTTGAAGACAGATGCCCTACTATGACCTACAGTAGGGTGGTTCTGGCAGAGAAGCCAAACTGTTGTTAAAATGCTTAATATTTAATTTGAAAGTTATGAAAGGTATTATGCTATTCAGCGATTAGCAGAGTGCCCACTGAGACAAACTATTTTTTTCCCAGACACAAGTCATTTCTTCTGGCCTCTTGTCTTCAAAAGAGATGAGTAAAGCAAGCATTTTGCAAAGACTATGAATGAATACAAATTATGCTAGGAATTAAACTATCAGCTTGACCCTGTGTTAATCTGAGTGTGTGACACAGCTCCGAAGAGCTGCAACTCCACATTCAAGCAGCAGAAGCTCTAAGAATAAAAAAACATCATTTCATGTTTATTTGAAATCCATGGCTCATTTTGATTCAGCTGTCATTGTCACTCTTTTGTGTTTGTTTTCTGTAAATGTTTCTGTGCTCAAGCTTTACTAATGAAATGACATCCAGGATGCAAATATTTATCTACAACAGTCACCAAAATCCGACTGTGAAATGCATAATAACTTTTGGCATTGTCAAATTGTACTGTTGTGACCACTGCAATCCAAAATGCAAGCTGAAAGTTCCAGGGAGTCATTCAAGATTTATATGAATTACAGTATAAATAGGGAATTATGAAAAATTGATTGCAATGTACATTATTTAATTAATCTGCCAACCAAGATTATTTGCTTCTGATGGGCTGAGCAGATGTATTGAAGTGACTGAATGGCCACCGAGAGAAAATATCCAAGGAGGATTCTTTCTTGGGTGTCCTTAAAGCTAGCTCAGATATCGACCAGACACCTCCTTCAGTGACTGGTGAAGCTAAAAAGCAAAATGTTACCAATAAATGCAACTGTCTAGACTTAAATAGATTAAACTTCTTCCGTTTCAGAAGGGACTATCATGTTCATCTGTAAAATACAGACCATGGAGCTAATCATCCCCAACATTTGCATGGAGCTTCTGCTTGTGAATAAAACCAAAGGAATCCACTCACCAGACAGATCAGAATAAACTGGTGTTCTCTTTGCAGCAGAGGGGCAGAGGTTTTTGGATCTTGCTCCAAAGATTTGAGAGTGCTGCTCTTTTTCATGTGTGTGAAGCCCACAGTGCAAGTTATCTACCTGGGAAAGATGGAGATCAATAGGACCCGACTGCAGCCATGAGACATGCTCAGCTTAAAACCACATTTTCAGGAGAACTTAACAAAACAATGTGTTTTCCTTTTCTCAGGGAGGCTTTGAAGAAACCTTACAATGTTGTTCTCTAAGTGATAAAGTACAATTGCTGTATAAGAAACACATGGTAGAAAAGCATAAGGAGGAGAAAACTTGGCAGAAGCAACAATCCATAATGCAGAAATGATGCCGTCTTATCACATTCTGCAAATGTCATTCCTACCAGGAAGTTAAATTACTGCACCAAAGTGCAGGCAAAGGGATCAAAATTATGGCCCAGGAGCCTTGGTCTCACATGCTGTGGGTGCATTCCCTGGGCTCTGTGCACAGCTGGGTCAGTGCCTGTGAGCACAGTCCCTGTGCTGCTGCAGTGCTCACAGGTGCCCCGGCGCACACGGGTGTTTTCCATCTCCCACTCCAGGGAAAGCCCCACCCTTAAAACTCTGCTCTTCCCACAGGCAGCATTATCCTTGTTCACAAGTTGCTCCTACTTTGTCTTCCCAGTGAGGAAAGATAGTGAGGCCTGATGGCTGCTTAAAATTAAGCAAGAGATGAAGCAAAATGTTTTCAAGAAGTAGACTAAGGAAAGTGGTATAAACCATGGATGGGAAGTAACTAGAGGCTTATTCTTAAAACATGCCAACATTTGGTATGATTGCCTTTTGTCTACGTTCTTGGCTGCTGTGGCTGCAGTCAATTGGTACTGCAGGAGCAATTCCCAGCTCTAAGGAAGGAATAGCTGTCCCAGGTCTTATGCACCAGTTATAACAAGGCATTTCCTCTTCCAAGAAGCTTCATGTACCTTTACCCTAGCAGATTTTTCTGTATCTCCCTGCCTGAGGTCTGACCTGCTCAGGTATAACCAGTTCTAACCTTGAGCATGGCAAGACTCACCTGGACAGGGCTGTATCCAGGTTTGCACTTAGATTTGGGAGCCTAGCCACCCTACCTCAGCCCCATTGCAACTCCATTGGAGGTGTTTGGTTGTTATCCCACAGCCAGCTCACATCTGGCTGGATTGAAACACCAGCTGTGGGGTTTAGGTCCTCCAGCACCTGCCTCCGAATTGTGCCTTTGTGAAGATTTTAAGTATAGCTTCATTTTCAGGGAACAGAAAAATGTTCACGTTGAAATGTTTCTTAATTAACTGCATCTGAGTAAATAATTCACAGTGAATAATTAACTGGTGAATTTAGCCTCTCTTTTTCTTCCTTTAATTTTTCTTTGTGTGCACAAAACGTCCTTGAACAGATTGCAGGTTTCTTAACTTCCTACAGGATGTGTCTGATATTTTATCTGCCATTTTTATTGGGTTGTTTAGAATGGGTTCCCTGCTTCTTTTCCTTTTATAGGCAGGAGCTGAAGAACAGAAATAGTGCTCTCTGCAGGGCAATTTATGCACCCATGCTAAGGGGAAAAGCATTAAGGAATTTTAAGATTTAAACACTTTTTTATAGGTAAAGCTCTCTTCAAGGTGCTAATTTTATGTCTGTACATAACAGAAAATGGTATTTCCTTTGGTGAAGTTCTTTGGTTTGGACTTGTCCTATAAAACCATGATTGCAGTGTTGTACAAGAGAGTTGGGCATTTTGTAAAGTGTAGTGGCTGTATTCCAAACCTGAAACATATTATTTCTGATCTTTATGGGCCCTTTTCTGCCTGAAATCTCCGTGCAGAGCCAAGTCCGCTGCCAACCCAAGAGCCTCACCCTGTGCAGAGGCGATGCCATGACTCAGTCCCTTGCAGGACACTGCTCTGCCAGCAGTTGTGTGTTGTGAGGGCAGCCAGCCAAGCCTCCTCGGCAGGTTATTCCAGCAAGGGGGTGGGTGCTGGTCTTTTCGCCGGGAAATCATCACTTCTGGGGAGTTGATACTCGCTGCAGGCTCAGCCCATCTGTCTTTGCCATGCTGCTTCTGCAGCACCATCATCCAAATGCAGCAACTCCTCTTGCTTGCAGACAGACAGATGCAGCATATTTGCCTCCTGCCTACGTTAGCAGAACATTTTGCATAAATCTCTTTTGGGTATATCACTGTGGATGGGCCCTGGAGCATCACCCAGCTGACTGGCAGTTTTGGGTGGCTTACGTGACACTGATTTCACTTGTTGCTGTTGGGGCAGAGAAGACAAAGAGGCCAAGAGGCTGCAGGTTTAGTGATGCCTTTGGGCTGATGTAAAAGTGGAGCAAAAAAAGAGGGAGAACAAAGGGTCCACTTTTGGGGTGTGGGGGAGTGGCAGTAGATCTTTCGGCTCATCCCTTTGGACTGGAGAAAGATGTTTCTAAATTACTGATGGGAAACATTTTCACATTTTGTGCCAAGGCTGCAGAAGCTGCTCCAATGAAGTTGTGACCCCAGGCTCTGACTTGGAACAATGTGGGGGAAAACGCCCCAAACCTGAAATGCTCCTTGTTGAATGAGCATAACAGGAGGATAACATAAAGTAGACCACTTGGAGCTGCTCTGTACACTGTATCTGGGGCAGGGTGTTTTAGCATCCTGCTGGAGTTACCAGCCCTGTAGCATCCTGTAGCTGCAAAGAGGAAAGGCTCAGCAATATTGGTTAATGGATGTTGTTTCTCACACAGGAAAACCAGCAGAGAACAGCATATGGACTCTGTGACAGGAGTGACTGTAGGGTGCTGGACTCCACTGATTTGATGGTTTTCCTTACATCCTACTTAGCTGTAAAATTCCAATAAAGAAGAAAGGCCATTATATTAATGGCATTATGGGGATTGCGGCATGATCTCTGGGACTCATGGGGATTCCTCTGATGTCCAGAATAAATGCTCTTGTATTCTAATGACCATAAATGACCTCTCTCCAAACCTGGTATTGATGAAATAGCTTTAATGTTTCAACATCAGTGCTTCAGGCTTTGCTGAACAGTGACATTAATCTGATACTGCATGGGGAAGAACAGCCAAAAATGTGCTGGCACTTCTAAAGTTTGCAGCTTTCTAGCCTGACAGCAGCCTCCAAGTGGAAACAAGTCCCTGCATCTAAATGACAGAGACATTTTCCCTTAAAACCCGATGAAAGGAATTCACAGGTGGTTGGAAGCTGTGCATAATTTTGAAGGGGGCAGTGTAAACAGAGGAAGTTTTTGGAAAAGTTGGTGTACTGTGCTCCTGTGTTTGCTTCTTGCAGGTTACAATCCATTTTCTCTTTCCTAGCAAACAGTTTTGATTACTTAGCATATCTTAATTAATATGCAAACACATACATGGATTCTCACAGCACAAAAACAGAGCCATTGGCTGATTTATGATTTTAATCAGGTCAGCCTTAGCTGATATGCAGTAAGAAATAATTAGCTAACTGTTTGTACACAGAATTGCATTGTACCTAACCCCTAGGAGACAGCTTTTCCTGACACTTCAATCCCCTGCTGCCTTTGTTTTCTTAGCTTTCCTTCTGGTCTCAAAATAAGACCATGCAATAATTTGTCACCTCTGAGATCATTGTTCTCTATCCTTAACTATGGGTTGGCCATTTGCAGGCCTTAGGAAGCAATTTGGTATGCAGTTGGCTTAAATACTGAAGTAAGAGTGACTAGCCATCACAGTGGCCAAAAGAATTGTTTAGGAAAATCTTTCTGAGTATTTCATAGCAGGTCTCCTCTCTGCCTTGCTGTTTCTGACATTACCAGTGCATTTCAAATGCATCTATAAATTTCTTAAGTACACCCAAGGGCTCAGAGAAGTGTACTGTAGACCAGACAGGACATATGGGCATTGACTGGCATGAACTGGAGCCCAGCTTCCCAGAAACTGGGGAACAGATCCAAGGTTACCCCAGAAAGGGAAGTATTGCAGCCTCAGAGAGAGTTACTATTCCCCCTGCTCCTCTCTCTGAAAATCCCAGCTGTACCACTGTCCCTGGTAATCAATTCTACTGCTGTTTCTGTCCTGTGAAAAGAGAGCTTTGGGTTGCAAGGTTCTCAGTTTAATCCACTATATCAGCAGCTGAATGTGTGGTTTGTGTGCCTGGCACTACCTTTGTAGCTGTTGGACATTTTATGCCACACTGTACGACACGGAAGCGTACAGAGTTTTCACATGTCAATCTTACTGGTTGCCTCTGTGCTAACGTAGGAAGTTTGCAAAATACTGAAACTTGCTCAAGTTCTGAGTTTTGTTAACCATTTGTGAAAACCCATAAGCCTCTTGTGTTGGAGACCAGACAGGGGACATGATTTCTAATGTTACTTCTCTACAAATTAATTGATGTATCTGGCACCAACCAACTGACATCAAAACATTTGTACAGATGTGAGGCTCTGTCTAGACTAGATAATTACTTCCCCTTTTGGCTTGATTTCACCGGTTGCCAAGTTGGGTCACATTTAACCTTGAATTCTGGAGGCACAGCCACTGCCCAAGCCCTCCTAACGAGGAGCCATCCAGCAAGCTGACATGACAAGACCGTGTTAATCTGAACCTTCTTCCTGTGAGACTGGTCACACTGCGGTCAACACTGATGTATCTGCATTAATCCTGTTTCTGTCCATACATCTTAATTCACCGTGAGAGCACTGCTAAGTTCTTTTGTTAATTGTTTTCTCCCTGTCTCCCCCCCCCACCGTGAAGTGAAGTTCATTCTGTGAACAGCGCTGATGCAGCCAGGTTAATAACTATTGATGTCGCCACGTTAATAACCCTCGTGCTGCCCATGAATCTGAGCCTCCCCCTGATGAGGTGGTGGACATGACCCACTTAATCATTACATCTCTCTGTCCATGGATCTCAGTTCGCCCTGTGAAATGTTAATCATTCTGACTAGCTAATCACGACCATTTCTCACTGTCCGAGTGTGTGAGTTCAGCCCATGAACAGCTCCAATGCCCTTGTTACTCATTGCAATCTCCTGCTGCTCACACACTGCAAAACATAGAGATGTTCCTGCTGATCACTACAGTTCCTCACTGCGTGTGGGCTGAGGAGCTCCCTGTGCTTTCCAAGAGATGCCCAGGGCACTTTATTCTCTTTCTGTCCCCAATTCTGGGGCCACTGCAAATCCTTCTCTTCAACAGCAAAGTTTTCCTGGCATCTGCCTCC
Source organism: Formicarius rufipectus (assembly GCA_013399695.1). Taxonomy (NCBI): domain Eukaryota; kingdom Metazoa; phylum Chordata; class Aves; order Passeriformes; family Formicariidae; genus Formicarius; species Formicarius rufipectus. The sequence continues at coordinate 62,101 of VXAU01005824.1, read as the reverse complement.
ACGAAACCAGCTGTGTACCACCTCTCCAGAGTGACATGTTGAGTAACAGAGTGTGTTTGCCTGCAGAGCAGCCTGGCTCTGTGGGTTGGATGGCGATTTCCTGACAGGTGAGCTCAGAGCGCAGAGATAAGCATTAACTCAATGAGACATTTCAGTTCCTTCTGCTGAGCTGCACCACGGCGCTGGGTGGGTCTGATAGGACTGTAAAACTAAAGAGGTGTTGATGTGATGCCACCCGCTGTTCCCTTATGCTGGTTCCAGCATGGGGCTCGGTGCTTTTAATGAACACTTAGAGCTGTTAATGCCTCTGCCTTTACCATCCTGAATCATTGCAGAACCCAGCGGACACCGAGAGGGAAGATCAGTCACAACTTTAGGGCATTGTAAAGTCCCACCGCTTTTCTACCCTGTGCCCGAAGAAGGGGATCGTGATTGAAGCTTGGAAAGGACATATGGGAGCTGTTGAAGCCACACAAATTGCAGAAGACATTTTGTGAACTCAAACTTGTGTCTTTAATGCAGACATACAATTGTAGTAGGGACTCTGGAACTGCATGTAATATTTGAACAAGAAAGTTGGCTCACTGTCAGCAGGTTTCTCCCACGTGCTCTGTACATCTCCTCCCAGGGCTCCTTGAAATGATGGTTCTCACTCTGAAAACCCAGCTACCTTCAGCTGCTAGTGGAATTGAGAAGCAGCTTTGTGAGCCAACGTAGAAATAACAGTGTGAAGCAAAGTCTAAAAGAATCTACCTCCATCTTCAGAGAGCCACAGAGCCAGCGTCACCAGGCATCTTTTGAAGGCAGGAGGCAGAGGTCATCTTCCCTGCTGAACTCCAAGTGATTGCTTTTTTCCAGACACTTGGGCACCTTACTGAAATTTTATTAGGTGATACAGTAGACTTGTTGTCAATTTTATTAATTTTTTTTTTTAATTTTCTTTCCTCTCATGCTCCTATTGGTTTGGGAGTTTAGATTAATAAACAGGCAGCTAGTTTGATTAAAAGTGGCATATGTTCTGCTGTGGCAGAGGCAGACTCAGGGGCATTTCATGCACGTGTTTTGAGAATAAGAAACTGTCACTCTTGGGTGCAATGGTAAATAGCTTTTTTCCCCCCAGTGAAATACTGGAAGTTCTTTCATGCAGATGATTTTTGTGTTTTATGAAAATCTGAGGGGAGGGCAGATCAGTGTCTTGGAAAACAAGTAAAGAAAGGAAAGGAAAAAGTTGTAGGGAGGGAGCTTTATACCTGGTGAGCATAATTAGCATCAAAATAAAACAGGCTATGAAAAGGTGAAACTAAATGCTGCAGAAATGCTGAATTAAAGGGACAGCAATTAACAAAGACTTGTCTTGAAAAGATTTATGAAGGTATTTTCCATTGGTGTAATGGGAGGAGTATGGAAAACCAGTGCTGCTCCTTTTGTGCCAGGAATGAAGGGAGCAGGTATGTCCTTTTATTTGCTCATATTTGTCTGTAGTCTGGTGGTTGTGGTTAGAGCAGGTGAGAGAAGCCAAAGCTTCCATGGCCCTTCCTGGGTAATGAGAAGTGACAGCCCTCCAGCACTGAGCCACTGCTCTGCAAAGGGAGGTGGGTAAACAGCCCAAATTCTCATTATTGTTTGTAAACATCTCATTTGCAAGCACAAAGTGATTTTTAGGATTTCACTTCTGGGATGCCCTGAGCATGCAGTTCCCAACACCTTCCTTCCCTGACTGGTCCTGAAGTGAACCAGCCCAGCCTCGGCCTCCCAAACAGCCCCATTCCTTCACACAGACTGAAAACGTTCCCATCACTGTGACAGATAAACTGCACAGGGGCGAGGAAGTCACATTTTAAAAAGCTCAGGAACAGAAATCTCATTTCTAAAGATAATTTCAGCCATGTCTGCTCTGCAATAAAGCCCTAGACTAGGAGCCAGCCTGCTGTTTATACTCACCTTAAATCTTAAAGTGTAAGCTTTTAAATGTTGTGGGTTTTTCAACCAGGCCAGGAAGCTTTCTCCAAGCCAAGATCAGAGCACACTGACTGTATTTACCACGTGTAATTCACTTTAAGGATAGTGACAAAAAAACACTTATCTCAAGAGACACGAAAGCTGGAAAGAAGAAAAGGCAGAAGGACATAAAATACAAACTAGCAGAGTTTTTCTCATAAGCCTTGCTGTATGTGAAATAAAAATATTGAAGTTTTACTTAGGTTGTATTATTCTGGATAGCCCCTTGGAGAACCTACTGCAAGAGGATTGTAGCATCAGGAGAAGATCTAAAATGATCATTAGTGCCATTAGGATATGTGCTGTGGAATCCCCAATAACCATGCTCTGTCATATATGTTGCAGTTTTTCTCTTGTGCTGTTGTGTTTGCAGCCCACAGCCCCTCTGTAAAGGCAGATAAAGGAGGGTGTGAGCTGAGGGTCCTTGCTTTTTTCTGGAGTGATAACAGGTCTGTGTGTTCATGTACACGATGCTCATGACGTCTTTGGCCACTCTTGGCATGTCTGACTGTTCCTACAAACTGTTCCTACAGACTTTGTAACCTTGTCCTGATGGTTGAGGTCCTCTGGTGTTCAACTGAGTTTTGGATCTTCTGTCTTCAGGTCTCAGCTGTGACAAACACCCACTGATGGTGGCAGGAGACGTGGAGGATTTCATACTCAGTGCTTGGGGTGAGCGTGGCAGGATGGTGACTGCAAGAAGGTTTTCACTTCTGTGGCATGAACTGCAGGCTGGTCTTCTCCTGTTGGGTGAGCCATGCACAGAGGTGGGTGCTTGCAGTTCCCAGGATTGAACATACATCAACTATCCCCTGGTTTGGTGAGGTTTTCCTGGTTGGAATTATAGCAGGATCTCTTTGTGATGTAAGTGTGATAATTCAGGTACAATAACTTCTCATCCTTTGGTTTTACTGACTCTGTTCCTGGACTCCTCAAGATACAGGGCTCTTGGTTCGTTTTTGTTTTCCAAAGTAAATGTTTATTATTTGTTGTCAGTAGTTTAGAGTCACCACTTGCTGGAGTTTTGAACCTGCAAATAACTCTGACTGGAAAACATTTGTAAGTTGACTATCTAATGCTTATGGTTTAAGAGGAAAAGCCAAGTGTGGTACTTAATCCAGTTCCCACAATTTCCTTCCTCTGAAACCCTGAACTAGCTCAAAATCAAAGGGCAAAATACAACAGAGGATCTTTTTACTTAAGAGACAAGAAGGATTTTCTCCAACTGTAACAGCTTCCTGACACAGCTTCAGGATTTGATTCCACAACACCCTGCACCTTAATACAAAGAATTTTCAAGACATTAAATTCTGTACTTCCCCTCCTTCTCCCCCTCCCTGAGATCTCTGCAGAGATGTCTGTGCTGGGCACCGGGTGCTGCTCTGACCAGGCAGGTGCCATCCCACACTCAGCCCTTCCCCAGCCCACTCCAGCTGCACACCCAGTGCGGGCTTCCCCTGCTCAACCCTGGGCTTCTCTGAATCCCCAAACCCTCTTTCTAAGCTGGACAAGATAAAATAATGAGGAAAATGTCATTTGTGGAGGCCTGTGTCCATCCATTTCACAGTCTTAGACTTCTTCAGGGGGCAAAGAAAAGCCTGCAAAAAGAAAGGGAAAATAACCATCCACGAGGTTACCTGCAATAACTATCTGTAGGTGTTTGGTGCAAATGAAAATGAAGAGCCCCTTGGCAAAAACACAGATTTTGGGTTGATTTTCTATTAAAACTCTCGTAGTCAGTGTGAATTTGCTTGGATTTGCACAGGCCACTGCAAAATTGCTTTAAAAGAAAATATAATTTCCAAGCCAAATTATCTGTTGGGATGAATAATTTTACTGATTTTGAATGGATTTTTTCCAGACAAAAATCTGGCCAATTTTGCTTAACCAAATCACAACTTGGACCATAGGCCTGGAAGGAGGATGCATTTGGATGTTTTAACCTCCAGTGAATAGCAAATAGAGAATGCTGATGTCATGCAGTGCAAAATAAAATAAAACAATATATGTAATGAGCCGATTTAAAATGCAGCTTTAAAAAAAAAATCACTTTCCATTTTCTCACAATCCATCAGGGCGTCAATAGGTCTTTCATTGCTTCAGCACATTGTTATTAATAGTGCAGAAAAATGCAGATTATAGGCTTGGGGCCTCCCTAAGTTTCCTATGGATATTCCAGGAGAGGTAAAATGCAGGTTAGATGAGCAGTAGTGTGGGCAGTGTGGGAAGCCTCCCAACACACTGATGAGCCCTGGGCAACGTGGGGATGCTCAGATTTTGTCAGAAATCATCACACCTATGAATTAACTAAAATCAGTAAAGCTCCATAAAGGTTTTCCAGTTCATGATTGTGAATGGCATTCAATAAATTCAGTATAATTCACCTTCAAAGACAAAAAGATGAATTCCAAGACAGCCATTCCTAATCAGAACTTAAACTGGCCACAATTCTGGTTAATACATTGAAGGAATCAATTTCAGAATTTAATTTGTGTTTGGTGTCCTGAAGGCTCCTGTGTGTGGAAATCCTTCCGCCTGTCAGTGTGTCCACACAACCTTACAGAAGTCATCATTTCCAGTGGTGTCCTGTGTGTTTACATCTCCCTCTGCTGATTAGTTAATATGGTACCTTCGGATCCCTCCTCCACCCAGTGAGCTTGGTGTGTTTTGCTGTTGAATGCCATTTTAAATCTTTTGTCAAAAAAAGAAAAAAGAAATACACACAGAAGATCTTTCTTTTGCTCCTGATATCAGATGCTATTTTCTTTTGAATCATAGCAAGTACCTACTCAATGCACGCACTGCATTTTGACTTTGAGATCTCTGCTGATTCCTAAGCTATTTATAAGGAGTACTATGGACCGTAAGAGTATTTTATAGCCTTTAAGAAGATGTTTCTCTGAATGCTTCCATTTAAGACCCACTAATAGAGATTAAAGAAAGTTCCTGATCTCCTTCAGGTTCTGGTTGTTTTTGTCAGCCAACAAAGCATAAAAACTAACTACATTTTACAATATTAATGATCAGCTGTAAAAACCTGACATAACATTTTTATAGCACTATAACTAATCTTTTTATTATCAAGTTACAATGGTTTCCATCAAGTATAAATCATCTGTAGTTAACTTTAAAACTTTTACAAGGTGATGGTGGACTAAGTAAGTTTATAAATATATGGGTTTGTTTCAAATACTTCATGCTTTATATGGAGGATGCAAGACTGCCTGCCAAACTTTCCCTGCTGGAACAGCTCTGACAGTGCATCTCAGTTCACAGGTGGAAGCAGAGCCTGAGAGCTGAATTCTGGCTTTGCCTGTGATGTTAGCTTAGGGCAAAAGTCTGTCTGCTGGGATGGCAAATTGTGCTTATCAGTCACTTAGCCCATTAATAAAGCTTAAAATTCCCCAGTGCTGGACTTGATGGGATGCAGTGTTGCCTTGAACTCCTTGGAATGTAGCTTCCAGAGGTCTTGCATAGTCACAGTCCTCTGGGAATTTTCATTCTAGAGGAAATAAGAGGGAAAGGGGAGCAGGGGTGGAGGGAAGGATCTGGAGTTCTCTGAACTCGTGTAGCTGACTGTGGGAAAGCAAAATGGGCAGAATCAAAGTGCCTTGGTTAAATTGTATTATAGAAGTGCTCAAGAGATAATTACAGGCTGTTTTAAACTCCTTCCCCTTGTTTATTCTCAATGACTTGCCACAAAAAGGAGCAGGAGAGGGAACTGCTACAGGCTCAGCAGCAGCTCCTTTTCTTCCTTTACCAGAGCAAAATCCCCCTGATGTCAATGCTTTGGCAGCCACACATACTCTGCCCTCACACAACATCCCCTTTTGAAGGTCTGGCAGGGTTTGCAGAGCAAAGTCTTAGGCCCTCTGGGGTTGCTTTATCAGGGAGTCCCAGGAAAGGTGGAGGGACCTTCTCTGCATCCTCAGCAGCGTTGGCTGGGACAGTAGCAGTGCTGGGGAGTCCGGGTGGTCATGCAGCTGCATGGAGGTGACACAGCTCCTGCAAAGCTTGTGTGGATGGGGGTACTGAAATATTTCCTTGGAGCTGCTGTAATTGTCCCAGCAGTGGCCATGAAATATCTTTTGGGTGTGAAATTGGAGCACATTAAAGTATCGCAGAGATTTGAAGACGTGCAAGATGTATCAGTGCTGGCCTTGAGAGCAATCCAGAGTATCCCACACATTCCTGAGATTTGTATTATATGTTTCTGGCTGACTAGTACCAGTGATGCAAAGGTGTGAGTGAATAGCCTCTCTGACTGGCTGCTCAGCACTGACTGCGTCCTTTGAGCAGACCTGTAAGTTAAAAATTTAGCTGACTTGAGAGACATCCCAAATTGGAGCTTAATTACAATGCGTTAAAGAAAGCTCAAACGATCGTGATTACTGGGTTTTCAAACCAAAAGGGGACTTGCTGAAGTAATTTTGGCTGATTACAGGTGTGCTGAACCTGCCTTATCTTAGTGAGTTTAATTTTTTCACCTGTCACTTATCTGCTTTTGACAAACATAATTGCAACATTTGTTCAGAGCTATAAGCCTCTGGAATAGCAAAGGTGTTTTTTTCCCCCTCTGTGCAAACATTAAGAAACAAAAGGGGAAAGGAAAGAATATTTTTGAGACAGACTTTGCCACATACACGTTCCTGTGCACAGACACATGGCCTCTTTTATTTTGTCTTTCTTTATTTTAATATCTTCAAAATACATATATCTCTGGGGGAAGCTTAATAAGAAACAGCCAGCTGAAGCAAGGATTTTAGGAGGCAAAAGAAGGCAGGAGACTTGTGCTATAGAGACAGCAGTTCAAACAGTGAAAAAGAGGACACAGCTGTGCACATCACAAATCCACAGCTGGGCAAGTGGAAAGGGAATATTCCCACATCTTCCCTTATAAATCATCCCTCACCTTTCAAATCCCTTATTTTCCTGTTGTGTTGAATAATTTTATATAGACGGAGAGAGAGTTATTTTCCTTTCCCCCCTCCTACTGTTTGTGATATTTAGGTCAGTTATATCTAGTTCTACCAAAACCCTAAAAAAGCACCACGGATTTCTTCGGCATCCTTCGTAGCTGGGTGTTTTTCTTATCCTTCAAAGTCAAGGATTCTCCAGCAAAAGAACAAGGGAGGCCTTAGCAGCAGATGCATGAGACCAATATTCAGAGAAATCTAAGAGGTAAAGCCAACACAGACTCAGCCTCCTAAAGACTGACCAGTGAGGTCTGAGCAGAAGGTGAGAACAGCACTGCTTTGAAAGCATCTCTCGGGAACCTGGCTGAGCAATCAAACTAGCCAGGCTTGGTCACTCACCACAACTCTTTTGGGAGTGTTTCTAAAGGAACAAAGCCCTGAATCTTCTCCAGGTCCAGGAATTACTTATTTCCTTCCCATTCCTAATGGCAGCTGAAGACAGAGCAGCAGCGATGCTCTTTACACTGGTTCTTGAGGTTCAAGGTAGAGCAGAGTGACCAAAGCAGGTTTGGAAAAAGAACTGCTCAAAACAAGTACTGAACAGCTCGATCAAAGGATTGTTGGCTAGGTTTTCTTCAGAAATGTGCAAAACTTGGTGCTATACCTGTAACAAATATTCAAATACTGAGTATTTAGGTTCCTATTCACACTGAATATGGACTCAGAGGTTCTTGATCTTCATGTGTCGCTGGGTTTTGATTCAGAATAGCAAATCACAAAATCTGCAAGGGGCTGGTCTGCATCTGCAAAATGACAGGTACTACAGCTCATATCCTGGTAATTGTGCTCCAGAGCTGAACCTTGGAAATGGCTTACATTATAGTGGAAAATAGGGAGTTTTGCTTGTTCTGGCTAAACCAAAATGTTTTCACATGAAGTAAAATATAGAAGTGCCTTTTGCTTGAATAACACGCACTACCTAAGAACGTTTAAAAGAACATTTCCAGCAGCCAGTTCTGGTGTGCAGTATTCAAATCCTTTGGTGCTATAGTACATCATTAAAAATATAGCAGAAAAAAGGGAGAACACCACATGTACCTAAGGACTGTAAAAAACACATGGTTAAATAGAAGAGAGAGAACAGCATCCTGGCCACTTCCAGGTTGGAAGTTCTGTCACTCCTTCTGCCATAGTCAGCTGGAAAATTACCCTTTAATTCTAATAACCAGAGAAATGCCATACTTCGGGAACACACATCTCCAAATAAGAGGTGACAGCTTTGGAATGAGTGTATGCATTGTAGCTGTTCTAGGAAGAAAAGAAGTTGGGATTTATATTAGTGTAATAAAAGTTTATCAGTCATTGTAGTAGGAGTATCTTTCTCATACCAAATTTGAGCAAGTCATTGTGCATCTATTTATTGCACAGTTGGGCTGAATACAACCCCCTGTAAAGTCATGCCAAGGATAAATTCTATTACCATTTAAGTAGCCCAAGAAGTCTGTGGATAATATGGGAGACTAAAGAATGGACACACTGAACTCACCATATGATCAAAGTTCTGCTTTTCTTCCTCCTCCTGTCCGTGCTTTAGATTGAACAAGACAGTTTCCTTCCCCAGAGGTGGCTGAAAGTTCTGTTTTTCACCAAAAATAAAAAGAGGAAAGTTTTGCATGTATTTCAAAGATTTTTTTTTTAATATTAATGAGAAAAATAAGAATGAACATGTTTTAATTTTCTGAGAGGTCCCCGAAAAAAAAAAAGAGTGAACACTGATAACTATTCTCAAGTTTCTAGTTAATTCTTTTTAATGCTTAACTTGAAAACAATCTGTAAAAAGACAGATTAGGTCTAGGCTTTGTAGTTATAAACACCCTGAAGACATTAGATGCCAATTTATAACAATGAACCATTTAAGTGTCTGAAAAAAAGACTGTTTAGAGAAAATATTTTTAGCTGCTCAAATCAGTGTTTTTCAGCAAACACTGTAAAAGAACATTTTAAAATTACCAGAAAGTAGAAATCAGACTAATCTGAACTCCCTTTTGCCCAGAATCTGTAAGCTTCCATTAGTGTGGTGGGCTAACATGGAGGGAAACCTAATTATTATAGCACAAAATAACAGAGTATTGACAACCTGTCATTGGATCAACCAGATCTGTTCTGCAGGCTCAGGGAATAAACTGCTGTGTTAAAATATGATGTCTTCTTAGAAAACACATTTATTTTCTCCCTCAGTATTTATTTTAATAACTTCTCATACTAAAAACTCGGGTGCCCCTGCTTTTCCCAGGCTGCAGTGTAACACCTTGCAGGAGGCTGTGTCAGAGGGGATGCAGATCTCAGGGCTGATGTCTGTGTATCCTCAGCTGGTGAGGGACAAATGCAGAACAGTCTGGAACATGTGGTGGGGTCTCTTACAGCAGCCTAATGATTTCATATCTGGGTGCCTACCTGCAGTAATCTAGACAAGTTTGTAATTTTTTCAGTACTGTAAGTTGAGTCAATGTAATTCTGATTAAACATTTCCCACTGCATGGTGTGGCCAGAGAGCCAAATGGGACCATAGTGTGTCAGAATTTCCGACTGCAGCCAGGCTGTTTTCCTGCCTTACACAGGTCCAACACAGTTAGAAATGTGCAGTGATGTTTGGAGCAGATATTGCTTTTTGAAGCTTAGGGAAATGTTCACTTTCTTTTTGGCCAGAGACCTGTCAGGGAAATGTCATGGATACTGTTTCCACTGTCCAAAATATGCAGGTCAAGATCCTGCTCTGATTTATACCAAGACTCAGACTTGTGAATTTGCATTTTCTCATCCGTGTAACAGTTGTTCTTGAGTCCCTCATTGATGTTTCCTTGAGTTAACTCCTAAGCTTATCACAGTCCAGGAGCCCCACAGCAGCAGTGGAGGGTTGCCTGGGTTTTCCATTCAGAGGTGTGAGCAGTTACTGGTGTTGATGTCACAGGACATTCTGCTCTATCAGAAACTCAGTGATAAGGCACTTCAAGGCATTGTCCCCTCGTGTAGGGGATGAGTGACTGACTGAGCTGTGGGAGGTCTGTGGGTCTGTGGAGGGGCTTAAATTCCAGAAGTCATGGCTGGTCTGGCTCCTTCTCTCCTACCTGACTGGCCACAGCCACAGACCACACACACCATCAGCCTTTGCTCTGCTTCCTGGAGATTGTGTATCTCTGAGATCTCTTCAGAGCCTTTCTGGTCACCCACCAGTGTCCATGGTTTTCCTTTGCACGTTGTCTTTCCCATTTTCTCTCTTACAAGCATTTTCCTGGCCCCAGTATATCAATCTTCTGTTCCCATATGACTTTCACTAATTACAGAGCTATCTTGCTGCTTCCTGCTACCACCTCTTTTCTAGCTAGTTCTTGAAACAGCCATGAGCTGGAAATGCATCATCCTTCAGCTGTGGGCCTCAAGTCCACTCAGGAAGCATTTTATACAGTCTTCAGAAATGAGGAGAGAAAAAGAAAACAGCAGAGGAATACAAAAAGGGATCCTCTAGGAATAAGGTTGTCAGAAAGTCACAGCTACTTCATAACTCTGGGCATTAGTCATTTTTCTTACCATGGGTGGTCCCACTATGGGCTGAATTTTGAATGTTTTTTCCTACTGTTCAGCAAAGATATGACATTGTGGAGTGCTGGAGGAGAGGTGAGACCTGCAGGTGCTCTCACCACAGTGCTATGCAAAGGGTGAGTCTTCCTCCCAAACCTCAGAGCCTGCTCCTTCCTGTGGTTGTGTTGGTGCCTTGTGGGAAGCCATGAAGATGCTGAGGGAACACGCAGCTGGGCTTGGAGCAGGGGTGAAGGAGAAGTTTGTCCTTCTGTGTGGAGTGAAGGCTGCTGTGAACTGATAAGATAAATCCCAAGGTAGAAAAAGGCAAATGATGTGGGCCTGATTGGATGCTGCAGTAATTCAGATGAATGAGCTGAGTTAAGGGCAATGCTGGAGCTGCTGGTGATGTTTGAATGATGGAGTGGTCAGTGCTCCAGAGTGTGGGAGAAGCTGATTCTGTTTGTTTTCTTAATGACTGTTTGAAACCAGTGTTGAGTGGCTGCACTGAAATATGTGGGGGTGGGTCCTTCCTACGTGGTGCTACCTGAGCAGGCAGTGGGGGAACACTGCCCCATTTTCCACCACTCTTTGTGTAAGACAGAGCATCATGTGCAAACTCCTGTCCTGGGAAGTCCTGCAAGAGCCAAAGGCTGAGAACACCTGCAGCTGTGCTGCCTTTCTTTAGCCAGACCTCCTACGTTGTGGCTCTGGTGGCCGTGGAGCCCACGCTCAGCACTCAGCTGTGCCCCTGTTTGGATGTGCCCACATGGTCCCAAAAGGCTGCACCTTGCTGTGTCCCTCCTGAGTTATTATTACAAGCACACAGGGTGCTGTGCATCTATTGAAGCTCATTAGAATGAAATGGGACGTGCATGCATTCCACCAATGTTTTATTTGGAATACTACTCTTAATTTAGAATTCATGTCAAGCTGTTGGATCCTTGGCAACTAACATGAAAACACACTGAATCATAATGAAATACAGTGCTACTGTATTCCATTATACACCAGCATGGCAGCAGCTTTTTCTCTTCCTGAAAATAGGATTGCTTACATTTTATTTTTATTTATTTTAGGGGAATAAGTAACAAAGCATTTCATAATAAAATCCAGCTGTTAGCTCCTATCTTGCTGCATGCACTGGTAGCTGTGGAGCAGGAAGAGGGAAAGTGATGATGGCACAAAACTCTAGCAGGTATTTTACTGCTTGGTATTTCCATTCCAGACAGTCTGGCCCTCAGTTCAGAGAGTCAAACAGCACAGAGCAGTGTTGCAAGTGCCAGACTGGGGCTGCAATATCAGCTCAGCAGCCAGAGAAGGGATCCCACAGGCTGTATATCATCATCACACTGTAGGTAAAGAATGCTCTGGTGATATAGGGGAATAATGCATGGTTGATGCTACTTTATGGCAAACAGTTGTTATGCAGTCATATAAATAGTGCTGGAGGAGTGAACACACCCCAGAATTCATCCCCTGCTCTCTGGTAGAAACAAGCAGCTGTGCAATAAGGATTATCAAGCACACAAATCGGTGTAAAGCTCTTCTTATCCCTTTCCTTGACAGATGTAAGACTGGGGTTGAAGACTGAGGCATGGTTGCTTTGGGAACTGCAATTTAGAGGCACTGATGGAGCAGAGAAAAAATATATAGTACCCTGAGTGGGCTGAATCATCCCAGTTGTTTCACTCCCTTTTATGCTGAAGCACTTATTTTTAACCAACAGCCTGAAAAACAGAAATTTAAGGCCCAGTAATAGCATGACATGAATGAATTAGTCAGGTGGCACCAGAGACTGCCTTGGAAATGCACTATACTCACCACAGTAACTACTAATTTTAAGAAAGTAGATTATACCAACTACCCTATATTTTTTTCTTCCTGTTTTCATGAGGAGTGTTTCTGGGATACAGCAGAGAAAATACCAGTCTTTAGGAATCAGAGGAAAAATGTAATGAACAGAAGGATAGGAAAAAAAACCTCAAATATGGGGGTATTTAATTTATATTGTAGTTCAAAGAGCTCCAAGTTGCCTGTAGGCAATGGAGTCCTTTCCTCACAGATGGGTTGAGAATTACTCAGCTCGGGAGAGATGTTAAGACCAGCCAGGACAGGATGCAATGTATATTCTCTCTTCTCCTGCACAAGATGTCAGTCATAAGTTAATTTTCCTCTAGATTTCAGATTTCAGTTAGTTCTGCTTGCTGTGTCCTTCATCCTGCTGGATAAGCACCTGAAATACTCCCTTGCACTGTCTCCTTCCTCTGCTTCATTAAAGAAGTGTAAAAGCAGGAGATGGCACATAGAGGAAACAGGAATTATAAGAGTGGAAGGACCTTGGGAGATGATCTAATCCGTCTCTGTGCCTCAAAGGAGGTGAACATGTAATTAACTGCTCCTGGGGTCTGCCTGTCTGATCTGTTCTTCAAAACCTGCTGCATGGGGATTTCCATCACTGAAGAATTTAGCCCAGCATTTCACCAGTTTCATACTAGAGAATTTTCCTTAATCTCTAACTAAAATCTCCTTTGCTTTTATTTAAGCCCCTTGAGACTTATTCTCATGCTTTTCTCATGCTTTTTGAGAACTTTTGTGATTTTTGTGGTTCTCCATTGGACTTTTTCTCTTTTCCCTGTAAACTTTCACCATATCCTCAGGCTAAATCTGCCAGTGTTGCCCCCAGCACTGGGAAGGAGAAGTATTATTTCATATTTCATTTCCAAGTCATGGCTGAATCCATAACTTAAAGGTATTCAGCGCTGCTGCAATTTGGTCACTAAGTTTCTTATTACAGAAAGTTCCACTAATTAGTGCTCTTGAAAATTTTCAGTTTTCCCTCATGGTAAAGCATTGCTTATAGATTTTTCTTTAAATTTGCTTTTAATTTGAAGAAAATAAATTCATGCAAATTCACTTACAACAACATTATTTCTCATAAGTAAGGTTCCTACCTGAATTTATTGCTCCTCTAAAGCCAAATATTAAGCATTTTCTTTACTCAAAGTCCGTACAGCAAAGAAATGTTTTGATAACCACAGTCAAATATCTGAGGCTCCCTCTGAAAAGTAGCATTTGTGTTCTGATTTCCATCTGGAAAGCCTTCCCACTACAATCCCTGTAACCATAATTGCAGTGTCACTCATATCTCTAATAACATCGTACAGATTTCTGTTCACATCATATCAGATAGAGCAGCAACTCATCTTGTTTTTCATCTCTGTCTTCAAAGAAGACATCATTGTTCTAAAGATGCAATGATGGGATTATCTGAAGTGTCCTGAAGAGATACTGGCTCTTTTAACACTGCTTTTATGAGCATTTTAATTACTTGGAATTTTGTCATGCAGTCTGTGAAGCCATGTACACATCATGGAGATGGTTTTGACTTTCCCTCAAGCTGATAAAACAAAGCCAGGTTTTGCAGAGAAAGCTGCTTCAGATGACCTGCTTCTTTTTCCCAGGCACAATCCCAGAGGAGAGTTTGGCAGACAAAGAATTTGGTCTGTCCTGAGATCCTGTGTGGATCTTTGGACCCAAGGCAACACCAAGCTGAAGAGCCATGTGACCTTGTTTGACTCTTCAGAAATGCCTCCCAGCTCTCAGCAATATGCAAGCAGAGAATCCCAAGTTTGGCATGTTCTAAGCATCTTTTTCTGCCTTAATGTGTGCCTGGATGTGCTTTAACATCTTTGCCTGCCTTTCTAACCTTTATCACCTTCTCTGGACTCCTTTTCCCCAGCCCACTGCTCATATATTTCCTGATGAAAACAGAGGGACTGAGGAACTGAAGTTTCTTCCTTTTGAGCCAAACAGTGCTGGTCAGAGATTGTCCCTGGCTGGTGTATAAGTGCCAATGTATCAGCCTTATCTAACTAGTGACAGTCTAATATTAATGTAGCTGGAGAGCCATTTTGTTGTTTATTGGAGACAAAATTCCCATCTGAAGTCCATGGATGGTTTTGCCCAAATAAATGGTGTATGGTAGCTGCAGATAAAAATAATCATCTGTCTAGTTAAAGTGAAAGATGTAAGCAGGGATTTTGTGCAGTTTTGAGTTCCCCCTTGCTAGAAAAGCAAAGTTTGACTCATGTTAAACAGTCCAGTTTTGTTTAAAGTTACGAGTTTTCCTTCATGGCAGAAACATCTCAAAGCACTTTATTACCCTGGTACTTTGTGCAGGAATCCCAGTGAATGGCAGCAGAGAGCTCAGCAAAACCCTTGCCCAGAGCTCCCACCCAGCACAGCTGAGACCTGCAGAGGTGGCAGTGGGTGTGGGGTGTCCCTCTGCCATCAGCAGAAGGAATAATTTAGCCAGAGACAAGGACAAGCTGCAATGCAAAGAGCCTAAACATTTTCAGCCTTCATGCAGGGTGGTTTCATTTGACTTCAAGCCTGTTAATCCCAGGAGTTTGCTTAGCTCTTCCTTGAATGGTGCTCATGGACAGGCTTTGCTGGGGGGCAGCCAGGCAGCACTGAAGAGGTGGGGGTTCATTGACTTGGCAAGGAATCAGGCCAGCACAGCTCTCCTAGGGATCTTCAGCTGGTTTGTCTACCCCTCTTTGCATGGTGTGTGTAAGGGTACCAGCTGGAGTTGGTGCCCTCCCCTCCCTGTGTCTTAGTGATGGAGAGATGAACTGTTGGGGTATTTTTGTCACTGGGTTTAGCAACTGTGTTTTCAAAGGGTCTGGCTAATTTTTGTCTCATCTCTCTCTCAGCCTTCCTACTGCCTTATCTTACAGCTCAGGTGTGCTGCAGCAGTGGAGCAAACCTGCCTGCTTCTTTCTAAAGCCTCTTGCAGTAGCAGCTCCAGAAGAATCCTAGAAAAAGGATTGACTTCCTTTAAAGAATGACTCCTTTTTTTTTTTTCCCCCCTGGAAACAGTGGAGTTATAGAGCTCCTGTTTCCCCAAGAGCCTTCCTTGAAAACTGAAAAAAATAAATTCAAAGCAAGGTATGTCCTAGTTCAAGGGCAGAAGATTGAAGTTTATGGGAGAAGTACTGAAGTGTGTATATTCCGGCTCTGTGCAGAAAGCTCAGCAAGCTGACTGCCTAAATCTGTAGCTGGAGCATGGAGAAGACAGAGACATCATTTTCCTCCTTTCCCCACCCCATGCCCTGCTCTAAAGTTCAGAAGGCAGAGAAAGGGTTTTCTTGATGTATGGACCCTGTTTTTGTTTTTACAGCTGAGCTGGTGCGAGGGTGCCCTTTCCTAACTCTTGAATTATGGGGAGAACTATTCAAACCACACAAGACATAAGGGAAGTAATGAGGGATTGTACACTGAGTATCCAGGCAAGGGGAGGTAGGCTCTTATCAGAACAAGACATAGAATCCTGCCAAATACACACCCAGCCCTTTGTTGTGACACCTGCCATGGCCAAAGGTCCTGACAGAATTAATTCCAATAATTTCATAACTGCACAAAGAGATCCCAAAGTCCTTGGCTCTGATATCAGCTGCTGCAGTAATGGGTAAAGGCAAAAAAAGGTCAGTTATAAATCTGTCCCTCTCACTGTGAATGCAATGTCTGATATCTCCAAGGACAGTCTCAACTGACTTCTCTCAATTTAGACCTTCAAGAGGAGGCACCAGCATACCTTTAAATATCTGATGGTTGGAGTTCAGAGCCCAGACACACATACCATCCTTTGAGCAGGAGATGGGTATATACGACTCTTAGCAAAAACCGAAGTGGTGACCAGCCATAGCTTACTATGGAGAAATGATACCTTTCCAAGAGTCCAACTCTCCTCACTGCATATATAAGATAGTAAGGTTTTATCTTGACATTCCAACTGCTCTTTGTTTTTCCTCAAGTTTCCTGGAGGTTTTCAAGCCACTTTTATCCCACAGCATAATTGGACCAGAGTGACATGAAAGGGACAAGAAAATCTCTGATGAGAATGAGAATGGTTGCGCTGTCAGGTGTGATTAACACCAACATGGTTAAACACCTCACCAAGGAAGACCTGCAGGATGTGCACAACATCTTAAAAAGCCATCCTCTTTCCAGTCATGTCCTCTTGATAAATTATAATTTTGGTAAAGTATAATTTCACTAAATTTAGCAGAACCCTGATGAAAAATTTAGTGTGGTGTAATCTGGTGAATAGCCAGTCCAGCAAAATCTACAGCAGCCCTCCAAGAACTCTTGGTGGCACGATGCATCCGTGCAACACGGCCACGTCCATCCCAGCCTACGCTGCACTTCAGAGGCTGATCATCACAACGAGAATTAAACAGCACTCAAATAATCACAACAAAGGTAATATTTTTCTCTCATGGAAAGACCCCCAACAAGAAAGGTCCCAAGCAAATTACAGGCAGCTTTCTGGCCTCGTGTTGGCAGCAGAGCTGTAGACAAGGTGAGCTGTGAGCAAGGCTGCAGCCGACACCGGGTGCCGTCGGTGGCACCGGACGGAGCCACATCACTGAGAGCAGAGTCGGAGCTCTCGAGCTGTCATGTCCAAATCTTGTTATAATGAGGAGAGCATTAGTAATGGAGACTGAAATTTTCAAGCTGCCTAAGGGATTTAGATGCTCAGTTCCCATTAAATTTAATGGGATGTGTGCCTCAAAATCCCACCCACAATAAATTTTTACCAACCGTTCCTTGCGCAAGGGAAGGAGAGGAGAGAGAAAAATAGAGGTGAATGGAGAGAATCAGATGTAAGAATGTCTCTTACTGGGACTGGCAGCCAGCTGGGTGCTGGAAAATAGCACCCAAAAGGGGGCTAAACTGAAATACATAGTGGCGTAGTGGTCACCTCCAATATTCAGGTGTTTTGGGTCTGGACTTTGCCCTAACCTGCTCTGTGAGGTGT
The DNA here is from genome assembly GCA_013399695.1 of Formicarius rufipectus. Classification (NCBI taxonomy): domain Eukaryota; kingdom Metazoa; phylum Chordata; class Aves; order Passeriformes; family Formicariidae; genus Formicarius; species Formicarius rufipectus. Next base: position 44,788 of record VXAU01005824.1, on the reverse strand, counting down.
ATGGGAACATAATGCCCTCTGAGCTTTGAGACTTCTATTTCTGGACTACAGACCTACTTGAAGTCATTAAAGCACATTTTAAAATGAAAATTAGGTAGAGAGACATATATGGGATAGCAGTGGTCTTGGGAGATATGTAGGAAGAGGATGAAAGGAAGCTGTGCTGCACCAGTTCACTTTGCTAATTAGGTCTGGTTTAATTTACTTCTCCAACCAGATTCAACCATGCACCTGTATATAAGGCAAGTGCATTTTTAAGTGTCAAAATTGCTAAAGAACAATATGTTTCTTTGTTAACTGTGAATCCCATTACTTTGCCTCTAGGAAGTCATGAGCTCCTAGGCTCAGCTCCAGCCCACCTAAGTTCAGGCCCCAAACTGAGCAAGAGCCACTCTAGGCTTCCTTCAAGGATTAGAAAGAGAGAGCTAGGGAGTGATGTGCTGATGGTTCAGCTCTTGCCTCTGGGGAGGAGAGGGGTTCACCTCATTTAACTTTACCCACGTATGTTGGGCACCAACTCTTAGGCCTCTGCCTAAACTTCCTTCATAGACAGTCAGGTACGTTCAGGAGGAAATTCCTTCACCTGAAGTTATGTATTTAAGATTGGTGCCCTGATAGGAACCTACAGTTACATGGTCCTAGCTCAAATGAATGCTCACAGTTAGCCAGGATGCCCAAATAGTCAGTGAAGAGTGAATCCCTTTGGGCTTCAGTTGTAAATGGTTTTGATAATTGCTTTTAAATTTGCTTGTAATGAGGATTTCCCTCATGCCCCTATTGTAAGTCATCTGCCAAAACCCCAGCTTAACAGCAGAAAACATATCTCAGGTGTCTATACTTCTGAATTTCAACCATGACATATATTTCCCTTTTTTTACCAAATAAGAGTCTGTTACCAAGGAGGTTTTTTTGTTTTGTGTTTTCTTTTTCCTTTGTTGGCTCTTTCCACAGCTCAATTTTCCATCTGGAAATAAATAAGGATAAAACACTCTCTCCACCCTGTGTTTGCCCTGCCTGTTCAGTGTGAGTGATGTGGAGGTGGGTAGGAGGAATTCCAGACAGCCTGCTGCAGTGTGGCATCTGGAGACACAAACTTGGAGGGGTTCCCAGGAAGGGAATATAATATTTGGCAAGGAAAGAAGGAGCTTAGATGAGAGAGGGCTGTGAGGTTTCCCCCTCTTCTGTCCCCATGCTGTTGCTTATTTCTGCATATTTGTTTTATTCCTCAGCCATATTAGAAGTGTAAATTACACAGATGAGTTAATGAGATCATCTGTGCCTGTGCCATTTGGGGAAGAGGCAAACATGGAGATGCTTTCTCCTCTCCATCCTTTTTAATCCTTTACCTTTATTTGGAGACTAAGGATGCTCAGATTCTGCACACTCAGCCCTGCAAGCCTGGAGCAGATCCTATGGCATTTCTTCTGTGACTTGATAGAGTTTTCCCCTTAGTGTTTACATGGCTGCCATTCATCCCAAACATCTTTGTTGTCTTATTCCATATGTAAAGTTGTAGCCCATGGAAGTTTTGAGTTTTATAGGAGTAAGACTTGGATTTCACCCATGCAGGGTGTTAGGTTAAATAAATATGAGTCACTGTAAAGAAAAATGGGGTCAATAACAATCTCCTTGTTCTTTTTGCCCCAAAATTCTACTGAGCAATGATTGTAGGCAGTCCTGGGTAAATGTTCAGCTGCCATAAACACAGGCAACTTCCCTGCAGCATGGTTGATTTATTGGGATGTGACCCTATGTTTGCAATTAAGATTGTGTCCACGGAACAGATGGGTCAGAGCGATGCATTTACCTTTATGAGGCACTGAATCAGATTCTCTGCAATAGATCATTCATATCCCAAAGTGGTGCCGTGTGGTTTTAAATAGCAGTGGTGCAAGAGAGGATTTCATGCAGCAGTTGACAACTTTCAGACTTTAAGGAGTGAAGTTGCTTCACTTGTTCAATGTTTATTTGTGTGGAAGGGGAGCAAGGCTGTAAGACATTTTTAGTTTCTCTGCTGAAATTACAATTCCATTTTTAAACAGTTTGAAAGATGCTCAGTTAGTAAAAAGCCTTTTAGTGGGAGGATAAAGACAGGTCTTCATTCAGAAACACTTTGTACAGTTTGGTTGTGAATCCCTCCACAGAGACACTACCAGAGCATTTTACCTCGCTCTTGGTAGTTGCCTCAAATGTAAATTCTCAGAAATACACAAACTCCAGCTGGGAAACACACACAGAGTTTATCAGATGAGACAGGGACATTGTTACTTGAGTGTTCTGGTGTTAAAAGTGCAGACTAAGAAGTAATATTTACATAGGAAAGAGGAAATTTCCATGGGATCATCAGGCTACTGACACATACCCCGTTACAGGCTGCTTTTAACAGAGATTTCCTGGTCACTTGAAGATGCTGCTTCTGCTGAGGCCAGAACTGGCAGTGCTGGTGTGTTTTGCTCCCTGAATTTCATTCTTGTCACTCCTGTAGGAGTAGAACAAATGATTGTTGGTTCATTCACCTCACTTGTCAGTAGATATGAGGAGACATGAAAAGGAAGCACTTAACAAGAGAGATCTGCAGTATCAAGAGAAAATGATAAAAAGATAAAATACCTTCCATAGCACAGATCTTTCTTCTTAACTTTGCTCTACAGGCTCCCCTACCCTCCTTCCTTTCTTAACTCACAGGTAAGCTTGAAAACAGAGTAAAATTTAATTACTCTGCATTTCAAGGGGTCTGTTCTCTCCCTCCTGGGAAGGGAGGAATGTAACACGCCATCCCTATCTGGAATGCACAGTCCTGCCCCACGCCTTCTTCCAAACTTTACTTTCCTATTTCTTGCAGAAGGATACCCTACAGAAGAAAGGGAAGAGGCAGAAGGAGGAGTTATATCTTTTCATTTTTCTCCTCAAGATCCTCAAGACAAACACTTTTATGGTACACACTAATATCTGGCTTAAGGCTGCTTTCTTGTTTGGATGACTCCTGCATGATAACAGAGACAGCAAAACTGTGTGGGAATTCAAAAAAGGGAATGCAGTGCTTAAGCTGAGCAACCCTGCTCCGAGTCCCTCACATGGTGGGACTGGGCTGCTGGTCATTTGGGGTGTCAAATTTCCTCCTTTTTTTTTTTTTAATTATTTTTAATTTTGAGTAAGAGAGAAACAAGTGATTCCATGGAATTATCCACCCTTTCCAAACAGAAGGGTCACGTCTTGTCCCTGTGACTTCTGAGCCTTGGGCAAGGAAAGGTCAGGAAGGGATGTCTGTGCTCCATGATTGAGGCCTGAGTGGAAAAGCCCTGCTCCTTTCCCTGTCCAAGTGGTCTGTCCCACCACCCAGGCCAAGGTGCCATTCTGTTTCCTGTTTCTGACTCTGGGGAAGTTCAGACATGGCACAGAAAGCTCAAAATAGGGTTCTCCTCCTAAATCCAAAACACAGCGGGACTCCTTCTTTTTGCATGTGAATCATCTGAATTCAGAATGCTTAACCTGTGACAGAAATAATTCAGAGTTTGAACACATTAACAGCATCAGGTCAAAGTAGCAGTTGTTTCTTTTTGCATGGATCATTTCAGGAGATTTTTTGTGGGTGTTTGTAGCAAGCAAATCACAGGATGCAGTTGTTGCTATAGCAATAAGGCTCCCTCAGTGAACGAGGCAGGGCAGCCCCTCAGATGTGCTCCCACCAGTTATCACTGCCATGGAGGTCCCTCACATGGTTTACTGACCAGGGATGTGAGAGGGATCGACAAACCCTCAATTCTAGGAGTAAAAAGATCCCATAGGATTTATGTATTTCTAAAAATACCTCTTTGTTTGAAGTTTGAGTCACCAGTGAATCAGAAATTTGCTGACTGTAATTGCATTAATTATGCTAACGAGTGCTTTTTTCAGTTGTGTATGATCTGAGTTTGGGATATGTAATTTAAGTGGGTGATGTGCTGTAATTTAATTTGGAAGCTCAGCAAAACACAGTGGCTTGGAGAGCCTCTGTGATAGTTCTGCAAACAGCCCGGACCAAGCAGGCCATGTAAGTAGCACAGCTATACCTGACCTTAAATCTCATGGAAAAGATTCAGTAAAATATCCTTCAAGTGTTTCATCTGGAAATGACAAATTAAAGCATAAGAAAACCTTATATAATAAGGCTTATAATAATAACAGCTTCCTGGTGCCAGCTTTGTTTGTTGGTTCAAACAGCAGTTGTGGCACACAGTCTTCAGGGACTGGATGTTTTGTTTTCAGATAGTCTGTGGGCTGATCTCAGCAGCTCAGCCAGGCAAGACTTGCCTGCATACGCATCATGGGAGGCCTCTAAGCCTTGTTCCTCTGGCTTGATGAGAAAATAGGTCCAGTTCAAATCCCTTTGAAGTCACTGCAATGATGGCCTGGGACTCTTTGAAAGGATCTCTTGGACTGGATCCTGGAAAAGGGATTTAAGGCTTGACCATTCAGCTCAGCATCCAGACTTGCTCTCTGAGTCATTGGAGTGATTCTGAATTTATCCTGATACAAACAGAGGGAGAATCAATCCCTTCTTCCCAACACCGCCACATAATGAGGAATTCCCAGTCCAGTCCATTGTGCTGGTGGCACTGTTTGCTCCCATCTCTTCTCTCCCTCATGTTCTTCAAATGCTCACGGCATATATTAGAAACAGATCCTTTCAGATGGCTCCTGTAGGTGTTAACTAATTTATGATGATGATGGGCTAGTGACTACTGGAGAAACAGAATGAAAGAGAAAAGCAGTTGCAAAATTGATACTTTCTGTGGGCTGCTTGCACTTGCCTCTAAGTGTTTATTATCCTAGATGGCAATCTCACTGATTCTTCTTGATGTACTCCAGCACTAATAAAGGAATTTTGCAGTATTATTATAGCAATTTTAAATCAATTCACTCCGTGAACGCTGTTGTGCTCCACAAGTCAATTATAGAGATCACTTAAAAAAACAGAGAACGCAAAGCCAGCCCTGTGTTGTCATCATGATGCAGAAAGCACAATAAAAACACAGTAAGAGAAATGCAGATTAGCAAACCGGGGGTGCTGCAAATGGAGGGCACTGGCATGGAAGGTGATGTTTCTCCTGCAAGGTTTTCTTCAGGCTTCAGAGCATTACTGACACCACCACCTGCTCTGCCTCCCCCTGCAGCTCCCAAGGGCCTTCAGGCAGAAACATCACCTCCTCTCATGGCTTTTCTTTCTAGAAAGGGTCTTGCTGAGGATCATCATGAAAGCATCCAGGAGCCATGCAGGGACCTCAGAAGAATTGAAAGACGCTGCTTGAGGTTAATGGTGGGTTCATCCTTCGAGGCCAACAAAAAGGCAGAAGCTGATAAATATAAAGCACATCTCACCATGTGAGGTAGATGCCTACTTCTTTAATATTATGTTTCATTCCCTAGGCACTGAAGGTCCACATAATTTTCAGTTTCTTCTATCACCATGCCCTTCAAAAAGTGTTTTTTTTTTTCCTTGTTTTTAAGTCTCCTGGGAGCATTAAAAGGACATTTATTATTGTGGCTAGAAACAGTGGCTGGTTTTTAATTCTTTAAATTCCCTTTTCCTCTCTTTTACAAAGAAAAGCTTTGAAGGATTTTCAGTCAGCTCGGATTTAATGCAGGGGGCTCCCTAGAAATAAGAAATGGAGAAAATTTGTAATTGTTCATGACTTTAAAAATTGAGTCCTGGTCATTCAATAAAAGCATTACCTGAAACAGAGGATATAACAAACAACTGATGACGAGATCTGTGCAAAATCAGCATAATAGTGCAGGGGTTGTTATTTTTCTACTTGGAAAGACTCTTCAGTAAAGTCCTACTTTATGCATAAAAACATGGTTCTGTTTTCTATTAATTGTCACATCTCTGGGCAAGGGGAGTTGGAAGTTTCAAGGCAGGTAATGCCATGCCAACACTATGATAAACAGCTAAGCAACCATGCTTTATCTTTGGTGAAAGATAAGCTGGAATGAGGACTGTGATTAAAAGTTGTGTTCAAGATTTATGTAATCAATTTGGAGAACAGGTCAATGTGTTGTCCTGACAGGATAGTTACGGTAAAGTTGCAAGTTCAAGCAGCTTTGACCTCAGTAAACTTGCAGGACAGCCAGTGAACTTCTCTTGATTATTCCCTGTGAAGGTTTATAGGATAATGAAACGAAAGCAGAGGGGAAGATAGACCATAAAAAATAATTGCTTTTTCCTCCAGCCACCCCCTGCCAGAAGCTGTGCTGTCTCACAGGGTATGTCCTGTTCCCTGTCAGTCTCTGAACCAGGATAGATGAGCTGTTGCAGGAACAATTCTGCAGAGAAAGGAGAAGATAAAAGAGTGTTCCTGGGCTTTTTGGCCCCATCACAGGTAATCTCCCATCTTCTCCATCCAGAACATGTGTGCTCATGACACCTAACTTTGAAATACCACTTCAATTTCTTTTTTCCGCTTAAAAAGTGTCCGTGTATCGGCGTGGGAGGGTGAGGAAGTGAAGCTGAAGAAACAAGTCCTCTGTGGTTACCCATCAGCTCAGATCCATCAGGTTCAGCACAGAGCCTCTGCCACAGCCCAGAGTCCCTTGGGTGGCTGTGCTAGCTCACGGTGAGAAGTCTTCAGGAGAAGTAACATGCACCAGTAAAACATTTTAGACCACTTCCAGGGAATGGTCTTCTTTCCTTCCACTTATAAGCTGCTATAGGTCCTGGCCTGATAAGAACTTCCCAGCAGCCTTCTGGTGCTGTGAGGAGGTAAAATTGCTCAGCCAGTCTTGGGGCAAGAGAGGCAGAGCTGCTGTCACGTTGCACCCACTGCAAATTGGCTTGGTTATTTGTCACTGAGGGAGACATGTACAATGAGAGGAGGGGAGAATTATTGTATATAAATGTTGAGATATACACAATTCCCACTTAGAATTGATTTTTCCCTTGTGAGATGTGCTGTCTCATTGAAAGAGGAAGAAAAGTATCATTTTAAATGCTACTCCTGTATTAAAGGAATTAAACAGGGTGGGGGGGGAAGCTGAAAAAGAGGAGGCATTATCTCAGGGGTGCTATTCATCTTTTTCTTAGGAAAATGCAGTCTTGCTGTGCACCTTACTGACCTCCTGAAGCAAGTCTTCCTGTGCATTCCCACGGTGATATTTACTACTGAGTCCCTCCAGCTCTTTCTCTCTGCATTCAACACCAGTTTGGCTTGTTTGTTGCAAGTGGCAGATTGGAAAGAAGTGGAGGTTACCTCTGACAGAATTGTCAAATTAAATTTATCCTGATCCCTGTACCTTCTCCAGGAGCCCCCCTATTTATAGTAAAGTACACACTGCTCATAAGAATTGGTTTTCAAAACCACTTTGACAGCAAATAATAAATATAAAATAATACGCAATACAATATGCAATTGACTTGTGTGCCTCCCAGTCAATGCAAGCCTTATCCAGCATACATAATTACATTGCAGGCAGCACATCCTTTAGCTGGGAATGACATACTCTGATAAAAAATAAATAATAATAATAAACCCCCCTAAGTATGCACCACTGGGTGTCTTGTCTAAACCTGGCTATGAACAATGAATGTGAAATTAGCATTCGATTAGAATGGAAGGGAATGCAGGATGTGAATGTAAATCAAAGGACTATATCAATGTCTAAATATGAATGTGACATTTGTATGGCTGCATAAATAGTCTCCTTGTGCAGAGAAGATCTGCCACAGGATCCATGGAGGGTAGGAGAAATCTGGATTTAAGATGGCTTTCTCAAGTGTAAGACCCGTCCTTCACTTCTCTTGCCATCCTTTTTTCCCCCTGGGATCAGCAGGGACCTGAGAGCACTAGAGTTTTTTGTTCATGTCCTTATCTATTGTCATTGTACAAGATTCATAGCAACCAGTTTTCTCTGAATTTTCTCCTTCCATTTTTTCCCTCAGGTTTTCCATAGAGCTCAGACTGTAGCTTACTAAATCTTCTGAATGGGTTTGTGGTATTTGTATTTATATCTTGCTCTTCCTCTCTGGAACACAAAGTGATGAAGGTGGAGTGTTGGTGATCCCTTTCCCACAGGCAGGCACCAGCAAAAGAGCATTTGGTCAGGCCATGCAGTCAGTTCATGCCATGAGGAATGTAAAGGCAGTTTTCCACCCTCCTCAGCATCCGATGTTCTGCAGCTTTGCTCCTGTCACCAGACAACTTCTTGCTTCTCCCAGGGGTTGCTGGTGAGTTCAGGAGCACCCTGACCCATTCAGCCCCCTTCCCACTCACCAGGCTATGAGGGTCATTGATAATATCTGTCTTTTGGGTTTTCTAACTTCATCCTCTGAGTATAGCTCAGAAAACAATATACTGTGTTCACTTTCCTATAGTTTTTGACCACGAGAATTCAGGCATGTGGGACTGACACCTTTCTTCCTCTGACCTGTTTGCATTCAAGTCTGTGTATATTTTTGAGCTAATGTGTTTATTGCCAATTACACTTAAACAACAAGTCAAACTAAGTTGACAGGGTTTGCTTCAGGTGTGTGTGGTGCCACCCTCAAATCATATCAATTTGGTATCTAAGAAAAATACTCATTTTAGAGATTGTTTTTTGACACCTTCCACAGCTACCACAAGAAGTTTGCATGTGTTACAGCCAACTTTGCCATCCTACTTGACCTTAAAGCCAAGAATTTATGTGCTGCTTCTCAAAATAAGTATCAGTTGGGTCTGGGAGATGCCTTAAGGGTGTGCAAACCAAATTGTACCAGTCAGAAAGAAGCTGTTTTTAAAATCAGCTTTATGGGTGAATCTTCCCATCACTGTTAACGTTTAACGTATCCCCCTAAGCCTGGATGCTCTTTGAAGCAAGTTACCAGCTTAATTGGGACTCTTTAATAAAATTTAATGCTATTTTTTTTAATGGAGAAAGATGAAAAGTTGCCTAGAGGGGAATCCTGAGCATAAGGTATTTGAAGAAATGATTCTTTGAGAATGTCGATCTCTTATCTCATTCTCCACAAATCATTTAATGAAATAACATTAACTTTTCACTTCTAGTTATATTAACTTCTCCTCTTGCACACTTTTCTTTATTTTGTTTTTTTTTTTTTCTTCTCCTTTTTAAGGAAAAAATAAAGCAAACAAGGCTCTTACACAACAATCTTGTGTTATTGAGCACCAATTAATATCGTCTCATTCTTTCAAATGGAGGGCTTAGTTTTTTCCAGACAATTAGGTAGATAGCTTTCTCTTGCATTTTTAAATGCTGATCTAAAGTTTAACAGGCTTGGCTTTGCCAGTTCCATAATTACTGCAAACTTGGGCATCTGCAGCCCAACTCCAGGTACAAACAACCCTACTGCTGTTCCCTGTAGGCAGTGACCTAAAACTGGAGATGACTTTCTGCTCCAAATGAGGATGTTGAGTGTTTTCCCTTCAGATTAAAGAATTATTTGGGTCCTGCTGTCCATATGTGTTTGTCATTGAAAGGCTCAATGGCAGGGCCTGTGGTTCTGTGAATGGGAAGGAAGCATCAGCTTTTCCCTGTAATTTCCTTAAAAGCTCCAGCTCTCCATAGCATTTTGTTAGGGAGTGACTGTTGTATTTTGACTAGAGAAGGGGAACTTATATGGTGTCTTTTCCTTGATGAATCATTGTCTCTTTTCACTCTTTGCCGCTTCATGGAAACAGAATAATTTGTATTGGAAGGGATCTTAAAAATCACCCCATTCCAATCCCCTGCCACAGGCAGGGACTCCTTTCACTCACCCAGGTTGCTCCAAGCCCCATCCAACACGACCTTGAACACTCCCAGTTATGTGGCAGCCACAGCTTCTCTGGGCAACCTGTGCCTCTCCACCCTCACAGGGAAGATAAATACTTCAACTGTAGCTATTTCAGGTCCAGTTTCCTCTTCTTAAATGAAATAATTGTCCAGTTTTTGGGACACAGGTTTTGTATGGATGTGTAGTGTCAGGAAATCAGTATGTATTATTGCAGGTGTGATTAAGAGGAAGAAGAGGGATGGGCTATAGGAACAATGGGGTGAAGGATAAATGCAGTCCACTAGCCTTACCATCCAAGGCAAGAATTTATCTATTCTGGACCTGTATATAAATAATCCTATTATTCTTTTGACCAATTCATAGTGTTTATTCAAATTTGATTCACTAGACATTTCTTCCCTTATTTGTTAGTGCTTTATCTCTGTTCTTTCCTCCTTTTTTCAGAAAGAAAGATCCAGTGGTACATAATTTCCATGGAACCCAACTCAGCCACATTTCTCTCTGTGACTCTTTCACCTAATTTCAAGGGTCTGTTATTTTCTGTAACACTGTAGTATGATCTTCATGAATCTTGTAAGCTTTAGGAGAGAGTGGATTATATGAGAATTTCTTGAGCAAACTCTGGAGTTTTGTCTCTACATTCAAATCACCCTGCATATCTATAGGAACCAGAAAGAAACAGGTCATGGTGTTCCTTCCCCCAGCATACTAATTTAATTCCTTCAAAATCAGTGGGAATAGCCACTTCAGAGCAGAGGGAAATTAATACACATCCTAGGATATGACTGGTGATACTGAGACTCCTCATCTGTCTATGGCCACACTGATTTTAAGGTTGGGCTGAAGGACTAGGAGGAAGTTTTGCATTAATATAATGCTTGTTGATCTTTCTAAACAAATGAGACCCGTTTCTAAATTGTGGGGGGTTACACACACACGAACATAAAGCAAATCTAGTTAAGAAATAAGTTCTGGTTTTATGCCCAAGAGAAAACTTGTATCACTGCACCCCAGGCTGCACTGCACAGCCACAGGCTCAACAGAGGGAAATTTTCATCTTCATTTGTACCTAAAGTCCTCCAGGTGCCTTCTGTCATTTGTGAGCTCTCTGTAACTGTCCTGCATTCAACAGGTCCCTCAATAAACACCAAGTCAAGTCAGCCTGTCAAATCTTTTCTCCCCACCAGGCTGGTTCCCAAAGACTCCCCTCACATCTGTCCCAGCCCTGCCCAGATTCCTGTTTCAGAAAGGGCTCTCAGGCTAAGTTACAAGGCAGACAACTAAGTGACAAAACATGAAAGCTACTCTTCTGTTTCCTAATGAGGACTCATAATAACTATGCTGGATTTTTTTCCTTTTATGTTTATCAAGGTATGATTTAATTGTCATCAACATCCAAATGACAAAAAAAGTCCTCTAAACTAAAACTGGCAGAAAATTCTGGGGGTTTTAGGTGCTCTGTAGTAATGATTCATGCATTTACAGCTGGGATAATAATAGTCTAATACCTTGATCATATTGCATTTTACATAATTTTACATAATTGTTCATAAGGGCTACAATTATTGTGACTGTGAAGTGTAAAACTACAGGAAGAGAATGAAAAAGCCAACTCAAATTAATACATTTAGCCTGATTTTCTTGTACTAATTACCACTGGGAAAACACATATTTTAACCCAGCAATGTTTGAATGTGTTTGTACTGCAGTGCTGGCACAAAGGAGACTGTATAAAAAATACTCCATACTGTTGTGGTGGTTTAACCCCAGCTGGCAACTCAGCCCCATCCAGCTGCTTGCTCATCCCTGTGCTGTGATATGGGGCAGAATAAGAAGGGTGAAAAGGAGCAAACTCATGGGGTTGAGATAAAGACAGGTTGCTAAGCAAAGCAAAAGCCACACACTCAAGCAAAGCAAAGCAGGGAATCCTTTCAGCACTCCCCTTGGGCAGGCAGGTGGTCAGCCTTCCCCAGGAAAGCTGGGCTCCATCACACCTAATGGGGACTTGGGAAGGTGAATCCCATCACTCCGAAGGCCCTCTCATTCCTTCTTGTCCCCCCAACTTCAAATGCTAAGAGTGACATCACATGACTTGGAATATCCCTTGGGCCACTTGGGCTCAGCCATCCCAGCTGTGTCCCCTCCCAACTCCCTGTGCACCCCCAGCCTCCTCACCAGTGGGGTAAGGAGCAGAAAAGGCCTTGTCTCTGTGCAAGCCCTGCTTGGCACTCATGAAAACATCCCTGGGTTGGTACCACTGTTCCCAGCACAAATCCAAAACACAGCCTCATACCAACTACTATGGGGAAAATTGACTCTGCTCCAGCCAAAACCAGCACAACAGTGATTGTCACCCCAAGTGCCAAACTACCAACAATGTTAAACGTGCTCACAGGGCCATCCATGGAGGTGTTCTGGCTCCCTGAAATATTTCTAGTAAAGAGAGTGTGGTTATGAGTGCTTTAAAGCACAGCTTGTGCTCACCTGTTTGGTTTTGTTAATGTTTCTGCTCTCTGCCATACCACACAATGTTCTGGCTGTCAGTGGCATGAGGAATGTGATGGGTTTGTGTTATTTTTACCATTTTTTCATTGTTCTAATTGTTCCCCAGCGTTTCTGAGGAAAAGCAGTGTTCAGTTGCAGAAAGGGAAGCAAAACTCACTCTTTTGGAACACCGAAGCAGGTCTGAGTAACGAGAAGCTGGGACAGCCTTTCTCTTTGGTAGATGCAAATTTCCATGCAAAAAAATCATCCCTGTGGCTGGGCTCCCCTGTGTAGACTCCCACACACTGCTGCAGTGTGTCATGGCTCTTCTGCTGCAGGTGGGAAGCTGCAGTTGCTGGCTGGGAGGCACCTGGAACCACAGCAGTGCCCAGCCCACTGTTTGCACCAGCACCAAACCTCTCACAACATAACCCTGTCAAGAAATCCTGCAGAAATGCCACAAATGCAAATTGGCTGCATCCTGGGAGGTTGGCAGGAGGCTGAGAGCATGGAGAGATGGGATCCAGCGATGGGCTAGCAGAGATCTGTCCCTGGCTACTGCCAGGGGCCAGACACTCACTGCCCCTTCAGCAGGAGCTCAGTGCCTCGGCTGAGGGTGGGCTCACATTGATATGCCAACCTCCACGCTGAAGGCATTGAAATGCAGGCACTGGTTTGCCTCTAATTGTTCTGGGGATAGTGGACTGCTGGGAGCACTAACTTTTTAAATTACTTCAGCTAGATTCCTCAGAGTTGACTGTCATCACCATTTAGAGCTGTGCAAAGCCCAGTCCTCCAGATCGAGGTGGAAGTGGGTCTTGGGCATGGCCTCTGCCCCATGCAAGGAATGGATTTTGCCCAGAAAGCTGCAATACTATGGAATGTGCTGAGGGTACAGCTCTGCCTCAGAAGGGTTTCCAGAAGGGAATACAAGGCAGGAGAAAAGAGACAGGCTTCTAGTGCACAGAAATCCACTCATGTTCCGCCTTAATAGCTAACTGGAATAGCCTTTAGGTGTCGTCAGTCTCTTCTGGTTCAAAAAGACCTTCTGGCTTGTTGTTGGGTGGAACAGGACACCGATTTATGTGCCCCACCTAAACTGTTCCTGAGGTGTGAGGAAAGCATCACCTTCTCTCTGTCATTTCCTCTGTGAGCTCCTAAGTAGAATGAGATTAAACACTGTGGGTACTGACTTACCCTCTTCATACAGGAAGGTCTTCACACAGATCTACTCAGACCTGCTGTGACCTTTCTGTTCTCCATTGGCTGCTGCATCAATGGGAGGTGGGGAAGGTAAATAGACTGTGACTGTGGAACAGAAATGCCACCATGGCAATCAAGTCTGCACAGGGGTTTGGCAAGGAGCTCCATTTCCCCCAAAATATCCAAAGTTTAAAATCCTTCAGGATGCATTAAAATAAAATTTGCCCAGTCCAGTGTCTTCAGGATCCCCTATGACCATCAAACATAACATGAAGCCTTCATGGTGACACTTCTCCAAATTAGCTGTTATCTTGAAGTTAGCTGACCTCTTCTTTTCTGATTTTCCCATCCCTCAAAGGCAAACAGTACTGTGCTGCCAGCACAGCACTTGGACTTCTCAGGACCTGCTGCTCTGGCAGATCAGAAATAGATTTCTATGCCCCTCTTATGTCAGTCTTCAATCTCTGGAGACTGACCTGCACATGTTTAAATTAGCTTGTTCAGACAGTGTGTAAAAATTAAAGCAGTCAGCTCTTGTGTGATGGTCAGTGCATTTGGTGCTGCCTCCTGCAGTGCTCCGTGGTCCCTCAGCCAGGCTGGATCTGCAGGCTGCTCTGCCTGGGGAGGGCTCAGGTCTGCGGGTCTCCTTGTGGAGGGCTGGGATGGGCATAATATCCTGGGTGAGATCCAGGGGAGATCTGGAGCCTCCCACAGAACACACGGGTGGTGGGATCTGCACCCAGACTCCCTCTGTGTTTCCCTCTGGGGGTTATTCCTCACCTCTCCCATCCACATGATGATTGCTGACACACACTGTTTTCCATTTGACTGACAGTGACATTTGTCTGTACTCAAGTCCTTCATGCTCTGTCAGATGGTAGTTAAGGCAGGAGAGAAACTCTGTCATCCCTGTCTAATGTGGGACACTCTTTGTGTGTCCCCTGTGTGTATGCTGACTCTGAGCAGGGTCACGAAGCACAGGACACACTCCTGAGCACGCTGGCTCCTCTCCATGGCACAGGGGGTTGGCAGACAGTGATACTAGGTCAGGGCTCGAGGACAACATAACTGCATTCTCTGCATGTCACCAAGGCATTCAATTCATCCCTCTGCGGGATCAGCACTTGTTTTGTTCAGTGAGACGGTTCCTCTGGGCTCTCAGAATGACAGGAAGCAACCAGACTGAGGGAAGCATCTGCTGCCCAATTTAAAAAAATGTTACACTGAATTTAATTTATTAATTTGATCTTGTGGTCTGCAGCATTTGTTGTCCCCATGTCCTGAGACTTCATCCTGCATATGAAAAGACCCTGTTTAGGAGTGAGCACCCACCTTTCTCCGTTTGGTATGCTCAGCCTGCCCTGCAGGACTCAATACGGGGCAGATTAGCACAAACTGCTTGATGGGGCTGCAAATTTCCCTATTAGCAGCGTGTGTGGCTGGCAATGCTGTGCTGTACTCCTTAGTTACATGTAAAATTCTTCCAAAGCAAAAAGACAAAGGCAATATTCTTTGTCGTCATTCTCAGTTATTTCAAAATTGCTCCCCACAGCAGAGCATCATCAGTCATTAGAGTCACATAGAGGAGCATTATATTCACTTTGCGGTCTCCCAGCTCCATCACCAAGGACATCACAGTCACAATGAGGCATAATCAGTGTGCTGTTGCCAATTTTAAGACATTGTAATTTAGCAAAAATTTCCTGTGTGCAGAGTCCTCTGAAGTTGGAGGGGCTGCTTTGAATTCCTCTGCATTCCTTTTATCGAGTTTGGTGTGATTGGCATGGAGGGAGAAACAGGGCGTGAGGACCCTCTTTAGCATGTCCCTGTGACGCCGAGGAATTGCAGGGCACGTGTGCTGCATAATATCAGGCACGACTGACACGACAAGGGACAGCAGGAGAGAGCTGAGGAAAAGCCTCAACCTTCAGTGACCTTGCTGTAGTGAATTTTTAACTTGCTCTTCTCCCCGTTTGCAGCCATGATAAAAAGATGCCACACACCACAACAGTCCTTTGCGTGGAAGTTTGGGGGAGAAGCTTCAAATGGCACAATTGTGACACAGCTCACCCGGTCCCTCAGGTTTCTCCAGACAGCATTTAGCTGGTCTGATCTTTAGTCCTGACTGGTGATGGCTTAATGGGTGACATCAAGCAAATCCCGCCTCCCTGTGCCTCACTTTTACCATGTGCAATTGTATTTACATAGAGATTGGTGAGCTGAGGAGGTTTTTAAATGCTCTGTTAAAAGCTGGGGAGCGTTTGACCACTAACTGCACGCTGGAATTTCATTTATAATGTATCTTACAGCAACATTTTGCAACTTGCAACCATTTCAAAGCTATTTTCTACTCTGAAAAAAAAAAATCTGATATCACTGGGGCTCAAGAAATTCTCTACCCTGTCTAAAAGAAAATAAAAAGTGTGAATTTTCACAATCTGGAAGTGGGGCTGTTCCCAGAATCTTCCCTCTCTGCTCGGGAGAGAGAAGATTGCCCTCTCCAACAAAAACATTGCTTCTACTGGTCGTTTCCCAGCCCGGCCAGGTTGGTCGTTATTACTTTTGATTACCAGTACTTTGACTTTATTTACCCTCTGTGAAATGCTTATGAGCATTTGGCCATGCTCAGTGTATGCAACTTTGGGGTTCTTTGCATGAAGGGGTATAAACATAAACACGGACAGATTTATTGCAGTCTAATTTAATAAAAATGCCAGCAAATAAATGCACATTTGACAGGGGAATAAATATCAAATAGGAACGGAGCAGACAGTGGAGTAGGTTGTAAGACATTAACATGAAACGTTTTGGTTTGACAGCGACTATAAAACAAAATTGTACTTCGGAGGCTCTGGGAGTCATTTAGCAGAGGTGGAATTGCCTCGTACCAGCCAAACCTGGGGAGATGGTTCAGGATGAGACCACGCGGCTGCGGAGGGGAATGGTTTGTGATCTGTCACTTCCCTTTGTGAGCTGACATTCGGTGCGAGGGGAGCGCGATGCTGCCGGGGCGGGTTTCCCGGCGCAGACTGCGGGCTGTGCCTGCACATCGCTGAGCAGCAGCCCGGAGCGGGGCCGGCCGCTCCTCCTGCCTGCCACCCGCACCTGCTGGGCCCCCTCGGCTTCAGGGATTTGTGCTTTCAGGGAGAGGCGAGGAAAAGATGCAATCTGTGGTTGGCACCAGACCGGCTGGGAGCTTATGGAGTGATTTGCCCAGGGTGACATAACAAGGCGCCGCAGCGATCCTGTCGGTACCCCACATGCTCACACCACCTGCATTTTAAATGCGTCCTCGCCACTGCCCTTTCCTCGTGTCTGCTTGTGCTGCCCCAAGTGCCAGCTGACCCCAGGACGGTCACCAACACCCACAGCAGAGCAGGCATCCCACTCCCTCGGCCCCACAGCCCAGCGATTCCACCAGCTCCAGAGCTGCAGTTACGCCTTCTCTGGAGGGAGCCTGGAGTGCTCCAGCTGTGGGCCCCATTTCCGTGTCAGACAGACTTAAAGAGGAGAATTTGAGGGCTCCCGTGGCTATCAGAGAGCAGATCCATAGCACAGCAGCTGGCTGTGATGCTAATGGACTCCTCTGGTGCTCTCCATTGATTTCATCAAAAGGAAGAGTGTTAGGATGCTGTTCCTGAGGAAAGCACATGGCAGTTTTTCCCTGTACCAGTGAAATAACTGTTCAGGTGTCTTGTAATATTTGTTTTGCCTTCCTTTATTTTTGTACTGGTCCCTCTTTCCTTCATCTTTTTGGCTTCAGTTTCTCATGAGGTCCCCAGGCAATTGCTGGGGCTGTGGTTGCTGCATGCATTGGTCACTGTATTGCAGAAACACACTCAAGTCCTGGAAGAAAATTTGTTTTCAGAACCCAGTCAGTACATGGTGCTTATTCCATCTCAAGCACTACAAGGAGATTTTAAAAACACACTTGTTCATCTTAATACCTCTGTTATGTTTCTGAAATGCTTAATATATCCTATGTGTTTCTTAATACTTCAGCACAAATCCAATATCCTTCTTTCACTGTAGGCACAGAACCATCACTTTCTATAGTGGGGATCATATCCCAATGTGTGTATCTATAAATCCAAGGCAACCAGTTTGCACAGGGGTCAAAGTGTAGTGGCTAATGGGAAACAGCAATGTGGGAACAGTTTGCCTTAGCATAAGTGGAATAAAAGCTAAAATCTCCAATACTATGAATTGCAGGGAGTGGGGAGTTGTGGAGTGGAAACTTTGCTCCTAAAGTTCTGGAAGAATTGATGTGTGAAATTGCAAATCTGGTAGTATGAGTTTTTAATAAATCTATCAACTCAAGGGTGGCACTGTGTGACTGAAGAATAGCAAACACAGTGTCTGTATTTAAGAAAGGGAGAGAAATTGGGAGAGAAGTGTGTAGAGGCCTTGTAGTCTGACATCATCTCTACAGAATCAAAATCTTTTGAAAAAGATTTTATGTCCACTTTGTGATGAGTTGTGAAAAGGACACAGATTACATCAGGAAAAGTACTGACTGGATAGATAGGGAGCTTTTAACATCATTGCTTGATATAGCCATTTGTGGAATATCTATTCTATAAAATGTGAATTAAAGCAGGGGCACACACAGATAGGGGTATTACAGAGATCAGGAGAATGGAGAGCCTGATTTACAAGAGAAAGTTAAAGGAGCATGGCTTGTTGATCATAGCAAAATAAAGGCTTAGCAGAGTTGTCATTACTGCCTGTAAAGACCCTAGGGAAGAGAAAAGACTATTCACACTAGAGAACAATAAAAACCCAATGGAAATCAAAATATGTTTTCTAGCCATTAAGGCAGGGAGACTGGAACAGCATTTTGGAAGCAACAGCAACAAGCAGAATCCCAACTACTCTCAAGCCACAGCTCAGTAAGTTTATGGACATATAATACAGTGTAGCGCATATGATAGCAGGGACTGCACTTGGTGACCCCAGGGACGACTTCCAGTCTATGTACACATGCAGGAACTCCATTTCAAAGTCCTCATTAAACTTTCTGTGTATTTCTTTTTCCTTATCTTCTTTTAGAAAAGGATTATCCTGTAATGAACAGGGTGGTGCCATCTGCCATGGGCTCTGGCACAGAAGGGAGGAGTTGCTGTTTTCATGTTAGTTAGCTGTATTGAGGAGGGTGGGGAAAGCATTCGGGGCTGCTTCCATCTGGCACTGGGGCTGATTGAAGGTGAGAGCTCATCTCTTGAAAATCAGTGAAAAACGATGGGTAAAGCAGATTGAAGTTGTGAGGCGCCTTGAAAATACAGACCAAGAAGCTTAGGTTTGATGTGGCTGCTGAAGAGAGGTGAGAGGAGGGCTGTGTAGAACAGAAGGACATAGTCTGAAGGGAAGGTAAGAAAATTCTATTTACAGGGTTGTCCTCAGAGGATACAAGCAGGGGGAAATGGCAGTTTTCTCTGTTAGAGAGGAGAAAATTAGAGTTGATCTGTGGTATAAGATGATGAGACACTGAGCTGTGCAGGGAGAAGGATGACCCTGTTTCAGCAGAGGGGACTGCTGTGATGATACATTGATCTAGTGAGAGCATACAGGGCAGATCAAAAATGATGCCTAGGTTCCAAAGCTGGGAGAAATTGCAGTATTTCTCCAAGGCATTGGTCTCCTTCCAGCACTGACTGTTCAAATGGAGCAGGTTAGCAGAAAGGCCTGTGTTTTAAAGTATTTGAAGTGTGGTCGCTGCAAGCTCCATTCCCTCCTTCAGGGAGAGGAAGGTCTGCAGGAGGCTGGGCTCACTCCTGGGAATATGCTGTTGGACCCCATCCTCTGGCACTGGGAAGGAAGAACTGGGTCCTAAATAACCATGCTGAGGCTGGTCTGAAATTTGTGGGAAATTGAGAAAAGGTCAAAAGCAATGGGTTAAATCTGAATTTATTTGTCTTGGATGTTTGGTCTTTAGGGAGTTACATTTTCAGGTGCTTCTTCAGTGAAAGGTGAGAGTCCCAAATAATTGCCTTAAAAGTAATTCTCAAACGTTTGCAAGTGAAGACTCCTCAAATTAACAGCAATTACAGATCTGATGGTCAAAAGTATATGTAACACAATTTTACACTGTATCACAGAGAGACAGGAGTTTTAGGAACTGAACCAGACACCACAGAGTTTGCACTTGCACGATGGGAGTGGTGACAAATCTGGTGGGAGACTTTATTGGAAGTGTATTTTTTTCACTGCTGTGTTCCCACATCCTGTCCTCTCAGCATTCTGACCACGTCCAGGTGTCCTGTGTTAACGCAGTGTCTGCATGGAATTGCTCTTTCTTCAGTTCTTTATCAGAATTAAGGACTCAGAGGAGTCTCAGTTGCATTTCTGAACTGCCAAAATCATGGGGGTTTTTTCACAGGTCTCTGATGCAGAGCCTTGGTCAGGACTGAAAGATTTGGCTTTCTTAGTTACTATGAAAATACTTATTGATAGCTACCCACATCCTGTTGTCCTTCCTTGTGTTTCTCCTTTATTTTGAGAGGGTTTGTCTGTAATGCAGTTGATCCAAATTAAGGGTATGATAAAGTGGATGATTAAAATGGCATTGAAAGCTTTGTGCAGAGAGGCTCAGTCAGGCCTTCATTAGTTTAGCTTAAATCACTCCAGGCTACTTTGATTCTAAGCAAGTTCACTGAGGATTTTTGTATTAGTTTTCCCATATATCTCCATTCAGGCAAGCCCTTAAAGAATCAGTAGCATATACAGCACAGCTTTAGGCAATGAGCTCTTCTAGGGATGAAGGGTACCTCTAGAGAGCTGAAACTCTGCAGCAAAGTGGGGGTGACATGAGGGTGGCAATGGTCAACCCCAGCCTTTCCTCCTCCCTCAGAGAAGCTTTCCTCTGAGCTGGCAGAGGCTCAGACTCAGGGAGAGAAAGTGACAGCAATTCAAATTAAAACTAGAGTATACCCTGTAAGAAATATCAATTCCACTTTCTGAGCTTCAAGCATGTGCTTTTGTTATTGCTAGGCAGTCCAGATAGTGCTCCTTTGCTCAGTTTCTCCAGGTGTAAAATGGGGTAAAAAGTACTGTCTGCTTTGGAAAGTGTTTAGATACCAGGCACTAGAGAACTTCCAAGAGTTCATTATCACCATCCTGTTAATGCTACTGTTGTTATCATTCTGTGGTTTGCTTTCCTGGAGTAATGACCCATTAATATTATTTTGTTGACTGTACAGATGATCTTTCAAAGTAGCAGTGAAATGTGCTATTAAGAGCTCCAGACAACTCACTGTCTTAATTTATAAGCAGATGCAAGCAGTAATAAATAAGAGATTAAAATGAAGTAATGGTGGAGAAAGTTTTTACATAAAGAGCTCTAATCTCATCTTGCTCTCTCCCCAGCCATCATCTCATGCTTCAAGGCACAGGCTTGTGGATAAGGAAGTGGCTCTGGTTCCATTATTCTGCATCCACTGGTGTTTCAAACACTAAATTTATTGTATCAAAAATAATCCCTTGAACAAGGCCTCTGTTCATGCATCCTGGAGACATTGCTGAGGAGTTGGCCAAGTGATATGTGCAGGTTTCCCATGTGGTGCAGCTTTGCTGGAGCTACTGTGACTCCCAAGGCTGCTTCCTAGAGACCCCGAGGAACCAGCACAGCTCTCCTCTTCTAGGCTGTTACAAGCAAGACCAAGAATGTTTTAAGAGTGATGTCAAAATAGACAATACAGATTTAAGAAACACTGTGATATACTTCACCTCTCGGTCGGGAGAGGTGGACAGTAACCCTTCCTGCCCCCGCACTGTTGAATGTTTCATTAACTGAGAAATGAAAATTTGGCTTTTCCAGCTGAGACTGCAGAGGTGATGGGGGGAGGGAGATCTGTGGTGTGGGACAACATTTTTTCTGTCTCAGCACAAAAGCTCAGTCAAAAACCTTCACCCAAAAAAACCCAATTAAAGAAATCTAACCCAAACAAAGTGGCAGTCACTAAATCTGAAAGAAAGACGAGAGAATACTGTTAGTTTATGCAACATGTCCTTGTTTTATATCCAGCAGACTAAATGTACATTTATACCCATAAAAATAATAGTGTAGTTCAAGCTATCATAATTCCTTGGGTTTTATTTACTTTCTCAAGAGATGAGGCAGAGGCACAGCAATTAATGGTATCTCTTCCCACATCTGAAAGGCATACAAAAATATATCTTCCTGTTATAAGCTCCTGTGAAAAAGGAGGGATTTTGAAAGATAGATTTCCAATGGAAATTTCTCCCTGATTTTTGCTATGCTAACTGCAACAGTCCTGGGACCCTGAGACCCAGCACCCTACTCCGTGTACCTGGTGCTCTGCAGAAAGGATGGCTTGTTTCCAGTTATGCACCATCGTCATTTTCTTTCTCCCTCTATTTTTTTTTTTCTGAATTTGTAAACTTCAGAAGTCCAAGAGAGAACGTGCTGCTTTGCCTTCCGTGTTCCCTGCTGACTTCATTCCCCTGATCAAAGCGAAAATAAGTAGGGCTGGTTTGTTTAATAGAGAGGGTCTTACCCAGTCACGCCTCTTTGTTTGCCGACATAATTGAGGAGAAGACAGCTCCGGGAATAGTGCTGCTTAATTGCTCTCACAGTCTCTGCAAGGCGTTCGGTGTAGGGTTGGGCTAAATTTGGCCTATTGTGGATTTTTGAAAAGCCTTGGTAACAGAGGAGTCCGAAAAATCCCCACCCCAAGCACTTATATAAGCAGCAAGGTAACCTTCAGCGCGGCATCGGCTTTTGCCCGTGTGAAACTCCCCGGAATGAAGCAGAGAAGTGGAGCAGCTCAGGCACTGCTGCCCCATCGCCACGGACCTCCGGAGGGCACGGGCAGAGGAGGGGCCGAACTGAGCATCTGGGTGTAACATCGTACCCATTAAAATGGTCAGCCTTTTAACAAAATATATGTATGTGGTAAAAGCTTCCTCCCTAATAAGTCCCGGCGTGCGGAAATCACCGCTTCTCAAAGGAAGACCAGACTGTAACTCTCTTGATTTTAAATCAAAGGTTGGCTGGTGATTCCTCAATCCTTCGCCGTCCAGAAGTCGACAGAGCTGCTAATTAGAGCACTGGTTGAGTGGGTTTTTTTGGTTTTTTTGTTTTTTTTTTTTTTTTTTTGCTTTAAATCCTGAAATGAAGGGCAGGTCTGCTCTGTGTGTTGTGGCAAAGACGAGACCTCAGATTCCTGGCGAAGCCTTTTAGATGAAAGAATTGGAGAAGGGCTTCCCAGGGACAGACTCCCCTGACCATGGAGCAGACAAGCCTTCACCTACTTGAGGACGACACTGAGGGCGCTGTTTGTCCTTGCCCTGGGGGACTACAAGCTGGAGACTGAGAACTGTACTCTAATTTTAATGATTCTATTAGTAAGTTCTCGGACTGAACTTCTCCTGGTTTTAGAAATGGGTCTTAGTCCTGCAAAATTATTCCATTTTCTGGTATTAATAGGTAGAATTAAAACATAGTATTGATAAGTATTCTTACTTATTATTCTATCCTGCACTGGGGGGAGAGAGGGAGATATTTTATGTGACAGTGGGGACAAAAGCCTCCTTCTATTCCTGTTATATTCATTACAATTCCTTTTGTTTACAGGACTGTCTTAGTCCATCAGAGGTATGGCAAATTGTCTCCTGAAGGAAGCAATGAATTCACTAGACATACACCTAGACCTTGACAATTATTGTCTCTTGCTGTGTATTTTTTAAAGCCTTGAATACTATTAATCACACAGCTCAGGAAAAGCATATGACCTTCTCTGTATCCATCTTAGAAAGATCTCATGGATTAAGAAGCTGTCTGCCAACAAAAGAACTGCAGATGGCTGAGCAACTCCACAAGTCCCCATGGTAAGAAGAGTTAGAGAAGACACCAGGAACCCTGACTTACCTATGGATAAGTGCACACCTAAAGTTAAACGCACAGTTGCCCTGAGACTGCTCACAGTTGGGTTCTCTGTGTCTGGTTCTGGGCCCCACAAAGAGAAAATGCTTACAAAAAAATGTATGAACACATCCTTCTCTCAGTCCTATCTTCTTCTGAAGCTGCTTCAAAGCTTGCCTTTCCTGGAAGTACATCACAAATATCCCAGCCAGATGGCAGAAGACAATAGTGCAAGGCTATTTGAGAATTGCAGGTTGTTTGATATTTTGGCCACTGATTCAGTGCCTTGGAGCCACTTCTTGGGTTGCTCCTTCATTGCAGCTCTGTGGGTTGGGAACTAACGGTGTGCATTGATCTGTTTTGGAGAAAAAAAAAAAAAAAAAAGAGATGTACTGACAATACTGCAATAAATAATGCTAACATTTAACATTTGGCACATCCTTGAATGGCTTTCTGCAGTAGATTGAAAAGCCTGACCAGTATTCAAATTATAATAGGAAACTATTCTAGTTCAAACTCAAAGGAAATGGCTTTTTGAAGCTTCATATTGCTAGAACTTATCAAGCATATAACTTCAAACAGAGAATGTGATGGAAGGTTGGGAGGGGATTTTTTTCCCCCAGACTTTCTCCTTTATTTTTCTAGAAATGACAGCTGAGAGTAAACAGTTGCTCTCAAATGTGAAAGGATGAGAGACCTTTTAACCAGGAAAATTTTCACCCTGACAAGCTTCATGTATGCCAGAAGTAGGAAAGAGTTAACAGGGCAGTAATGGGATGGCTCCCCTGCTATGTCCTTATTCTTCAGAATTTAAAGGCCCTGACATAGTTATAAAAGTATTTTCACATGAAAAATAGGCTGTTAAAAAACAAACAAACAAACAAAACCAAACCAACAAACCACAACAGATTTGAACTTTGTTTCTTTTGGCAGCAGTGCAGAAGTCACACCTTTCCTATTTTGGAGGGTCCCCAGAAGTGTTTTAGAGGAGCTTTCAAAATGGCTTTTAATTTTACAGGTATTTTGGTAACTGAACCTGCATTCAGTGTGGCTGCTTCTCTTCAGTTGCTCAGCAATCTATTTTTGGTTCAGTGTAGTAGAGCATCATTATCGATGATCTAGAATAAAATATCCAAATTCTAAGACAAAAATCACAGATGACAGAAAAGCTGGCAAATTAGTAAATAATAAATCAGTTCTTCAGAGTGATCTGGATCCAATGAACAGTGAGAGTCCTTTGAACAAGACAGAAAATATAAGGTCCAGGAACCAAGAAAATAGGTCATGCTCACTGGCTGAGGTGACTGTATTTTTGAAATGATAAACACCTCAATGTGAGCTGCCTGCAGTGGCTGAAAAATTAAACAGGAACCTTGAATGTGTGGACTGGAAAAGAATGAGTTCATGCAGATATTACCACTATACAGAGAAGTAAAGGCAGAGTGTTTTTCACACATTATGTCACAAATTTAAAATGCTTCTGAAAAAAAATAACACAACCAAAAAACCCAAACTACAAGAATGGTTTGTGTTTTAGAAGTCTTGGCTTATAGTCTAAGAGTTGCTCCATCTCATTAGTTTCTTCAAGAGGAGTTAGGAAGGGCCTTACAAGTACTAACACTGAGGAGGACTCTGGCAGCAGAGAACATCTCATGGAGAATGTCACAGCAGACCTGGGCCCAGCAGCTGGGGTGAGAAACACTCAGGATAGAAAACAGGCAAAACTATTTTATAATCAACAGCTTACCACACATTAAATACATTTTTAAATGGGTTTGAGCATCTTTCTAAAACTTATAGCAGCTTTCAGTCCAAAGTGGTGGGGTCTCCAGTACAGTCACTGCCTGGCGGTTCCTCTGGAGCCCTTGTCTCAAGCTGTGGATGCCCGCCCACAGTGTCTCTCTCAGGCTACTCCTACTCATGAGCCAACAGAAAAAAGTTTGTTCAGCCTGGGGAAGAGAAGGTAAAGCAGGGGAAATGTAGCTGTATCCACAGCTTGCAGCACCCCTGGAGCAGGTGTGGAGCAGACCCCAGGCACTGCCTGGCCATGGTCATCCTACCTCCCACCACCTGGAAACACTCCACTGTGTTCTCTTAGGCTAATGCAAAGCACTTCACACCCGGCAATCAGCGATGGCAAGTAGATAAGTCCTTCCCTTTTGCAGTGGAGAGAGACTATTAGAAACACTTCTTATGAAAGGAAGTGCCCTTTCAGAAACGCTCTTTGGATTTAGGGACTCTGTACAGTCCTTCATCTGTCAGCTTCCTCCTGCATTCCTCACTTTTGATGGTTCACTGCTTTCAGATCTGCTTCTGCCAGGCTATCGGTTCCCCTTCTCCTGTGACTAATATTGAGTTGTACGGTACCTCTGAGAGCCTCTGCAAGGTGCTAGCACGGTATAAATGGGACACAGAGGAATTCTGAAACGGCCTTTTTGAAAAAACAACAGCATAAAATAAATTAGAAAGAGGAAGCAGCTTTTAAAAAGTCTTGGTGCTTAGAGCAGTAGCTGCAGAGAAGTTAAGTATTTCAGAAGAGGTTTTCCCCACCTGAAGTTGATGGGGAAAGTCTTGCTGAGTCTCAGTATTTGCTCAGGTACCAATCTTTCATCTCACCTCCTGCTCTCCAATCCTTGTTTCACTTTCCAAACTAGAGCACTATGGTTGCATATTTTGAAATTGCTGGTAGCCTGATCGCAGCTGCTCTGGGGCTGATGGAGCAAAGAGCAGAAGCACATCGTATGCAGGAGCAAGTGTCCAAACCCTGTGTCCTTCTGGGGCCTGGTGAGGGATGACTGGAAGGAATCATTTACCATTAAAGCTCCACTACTGTGATTTAATATATGGCCATAAACCAGCAGACAGATCCAGCCAAAGGCTGTCAGTCTCTCTTTCTCCTCTCTCTTCCCCTGATGTTCCCCCAGAGAAGCACAGAACCTTCAGGGTGCAGTGGTTTCTACATGAGTAATCTGATGATGAATGTTGCTTTTACAAGTAAGCCTTGTGTCTAGTTGTAGCACGTACCAGAACTGGCATGAGGGGAATAGAAGGCTCGACCACTTAGCATAAATTATTTGGGACAGAAATTTAGTGTTTAATATGTTTGTAAGGAATCCAGTGAGCGTCTGGATACTTCCTGGGTAGAGTATTAATTGCCCTTTTGCTTTTCTGTTTTGTATTTATAATCCAGAACAGCTAGCCCTTGAGTAAGTGTAAACTGCACTTCCATCATATTTCCATTTGGGTTATGAATATTTCACACACCTGCAGTCTCAAAAGCACATAATTGCAACACCACACTCAGACAGGGACTAAATAAATACTGTTGCTGATTCTTAATGAGCCATTAATCAGATGTTTAACTACAGGTAATTCCCTTGAGTCCTGGTGTCCCAAGAAAAATCTGTATTCCCTCTAAGTCACAGAGAAGCAGAAGACTTATGAACAAGAAATTGCAAGGTGCAGACTGAATGAACAACATGGGCTTCCCATGGCAACTCCTAATGGTAAAAGGTAGAATTGTTTTAATTTCTCTTGGGTTTCTGAGTCTCACTGCCATGAGCCACAGGCTCCAGTGTCAGATGAGGACTTGGTAGGAGCTAAACACTTTTGTTTCGGTTGTCAAAGGGTGTATTTTGGCACAAGCTGGGAAGATGTTCTGCTTGCCTCCTGTCAGTCAGTGCCACCAGCTTTCCATGGATGGGAGTAAGAGTGTGATTCTTCACACAGTGTGAAGTCCTCCTCTGGAATCCAATATCAAAGGAGGGTGTGTATCTCAGCTGCATTTTAACAAGGGATGGATAATTTTATGGCCACTGCTATTTGTAGCTTTGCATGGTAAATTAAGGATAATAAAATCAGGTATTTCAGAGCATACAACAAACTCTGCAGGGGTTAGGAAGGAAATTTCTTCCACCAGCGGTATTGTATTTTTGTTTAGCTAGACTGAAATAGGCATTTCTTTCATGGGGAAAATAAGAATTTCAGAATTTTATTTAGGTCCAAATAAGCCCACTGCTATATTTTGAGCATGAGATGATGTGCTGAAAAGTCATTGCTCAGAAGCATTGCAGTTTTTCACTAGAACAGATCAACGTGTTTGGAAAAAAGAAAAGGAAAATGAAAAGAAAAGAAAGGTTTTCCTGATTTCAAAACTGGTGTCAAAATGTGTCTGGTTTCATTCCCAGCTTTGCTGGCACTAAAATGTCATATTGCACTGAGATGGCTCAGTGAGTTACTGATGCTGGGGACAGATCTGCTGTAAACAGCACTTTGTAAAGGACACAATGGTTTTAAGAGCTTATCCGTTTCTCGTCATAAAACAGCCACACATTTCCCTATCAGCCAACCCCTGAATGTGGCTGGATGTCCTCTGAAGAGCTTGCACATGGAGGTGAAGCCAAGCACCACACATTAGGTATCAGCAGAGCTCCAGGTTATTAGCTATGGAGAACAAAAGGTTTTCGACGATCTCCCCATCTGTTTCTCCCTCCTGTGCCAGACACACAGTGTAACAGACCGTATCTTCACAGACATTTTCCAGGTGGAAAATGTGCACACAAGAAGCCTGTGCATCAGCTCCTCTATCTCTTTCCCAAAGCATAAGCTCCTTCCATCACAGTTGAAGGAGCCACATCCTGACAGCAGACACCCGTAAAGCTGACAGCTTGTTTCATTCATGAGTTTAATCCCTAGATATTATTTCCTTAAAGGATGCTCAGTTTAGCAGAGTAGTTAGATAATAACTTATTAATTAAATACTCTTTGGTACTCCATGCCTTTTTTTTCTTTTTTATTTTTTTTGTGGGGGTGTGTACAGAGACTTGCTTGAGGGAACAAGGAATGTGCTTGTATTTGACTTCTTGCTGAGGGATCCTGTATAGATGTACTTCTGTCTGTGTGGCCCTCTTCCTCAGAGATCTGTTAGAGACCATACTAGAGGTGGCTGTAGGAAAATTTTGGGCAGCAAGGCATTGTCATTTCCTAAAGTGCTCACAGACCTGGGAAGAAATAGTTGGAGAGGTTGTGCAGATCTTCCTGCAAGAGGTCTGTCCAGCAGCCACCAGCAGAGCTACCTTAAGAAGCATGTCCCACCAACGTAAGTGCTAAAGAACATTCACAGGACTGAAATATACAACATTCACTAATGGGGAGATGTTAGTCTTCCTTCTCTCCCATGGGAAGTGTGACTTGCTGTCTACAGACCCTGAATGTGCTGCTGCTCTGCAGAGCAGAGTTGGTGGCTGCAGCACATGGCAATGCCAATACAACTCTCAAAGCTGGGATCACCGGCTTTATTTTCCCTCTCTTGTGCTGCTGGCACATCTCTCAGCAGCTTTCAGACCCCACATCTCCCCCTCTGCTGGACAGAGGTGGTGAGAAACCTGCCAGCTCAGTGCCCTTCAGCCAATGAGGCAGTGGCAGGTGTGTGGACTGTGGTCACAACCCTGTTTGCTTCTGTCCTGCCCTCTCCTGCTGCTGCTGGTGGCCACTGAGTGCAGGTGAGTTGATGAGACCTCATCAGATAATGAACTTTCTCACGGTCCTTGGGCTGGGGTCAGCTCCTCCTGCTGTAGATAAGGCCTCTTCTTGGTTTGTGAGTAAAGGGTGAGGGGAAGTGGAAGGTAAAGAGGGGTCGAGGTAGAGGGAGGCAGATGACACCAACTAAGGAAAGAGGCACTACTGACTCCAGATTGGCCTTTGCAGACAGAAGCAAGGGCAAAACCTAGTAATAGCTAAGCAGTATCTGCATGACCATTTCACAGTCAAACAGGGGTGAGGTTCTCTGAAAAGCTAATAAGAACAATGTAAAAGTCTTGTGTTACGCTGTTCTCAATGAAACAGCACTTGTCATACAAAGCAGAGGGTATATCATTCATCATTGCTGGTTTTACCTGCCAAAAGACAGCTATAAGTTTTCTCTTTTGTATCTACAAATCTTGAAGCTCACTGTGACCTGTCTAGATGGTTTCTCTCTGGGGGAAAAAAT
>VXAU01005824.1:0-15468 GCA_013399695.1 Formicarius rufipectus | reverse complement strand
GGGGGGAAAAAAAAAAAAAAAAAAAAAAAAAAAGGTGTTTTGAATCTCATAAATAATCCTCAGGAATATTTACAGAAGATACATAAATGCCAGCATCTCCTCTAAAGAAATAGTTCAGTGTCTTAAAATCAACATATGCACACTTGGTGACTGGTTGTGAATATTCTCTCTAAACAAAAGCCCAGCCAGGCAGGCCAGCAGGGTGCTATGCAAATGGCTGAAGAGCAATGATCTACCTTCACTGCAGGCTTAATTCATGAACTAGATTTATTAGGTCTTTTTATTGAATGAATTACTGCATATCCTCCTTCTTCCTGTGTCAATAGCTGTGTCCAAGGAGAAGGCAAAAAAAATTAAGGACAAATGACCCAAAGCCTGGCACCACTTTGCATGTGAAAATTCATTATTTGCAAGGATCAGTTTGAAACTGGTTCCACTTTCTGTTTTGAACCCAGAAGAAAAGAGGCCAAAGTGGGCACTGCAGATGAGAGGGAAACCCTCTCCCAGGGCACCCTCAGCAGAGCTTGGCACTGCGCTCAGCCATGGGAGATGCTCCCCAGCCCATGCTCCTGCTGCCACCCTCACCATGGCCCTGCCCAACACCCCTTGCTCTCCACCACCTCCCAGGGAGCAGAGACCCAGCATGAGAAACTGGAATGGTGCACTTGAGAACAGTCTGAGCCTGTAGCACAAATGAAAAAGAGCAGGAAAAAATTACATTGTGCACAACATGTCTCGAGCTTCAAATTATTGACCCCTACTGTAAGTGGGGTGCTGCTGGTAACCTTTGCAGAACTGTTGCAAAAGTGAGTGTCCTTCACCTGGAACTCTGCAGTCCCATATATAGATTCTCTTCTTGGAGACTCTGATTACATATAATTACTTTTTTCCTTTCTAAATTGCAGTTCAGGGATTCCCTCAGCTTCTATGCCTGACAATTGAGGAGAATGATCTAAATTCTAATATCAAATTACAGACAAGTAATAGACCTACAACCACCTTAACATATAACGAGGATAATGTTTAACACATACCCAAGAAATATTCTTAGCACGGTTAGATCCAACATAATAAAATGAAGTTATGGAGTACTGAATCACAGCAATTCAGCATCTTGTCACTGTAACACAGACTAGGAGATACTGCGATATTAGCCCTGATCTCCCAATCATCCCCAAAGCTGTATCTGTTATTGTTGAGGCTTTTTGACTGCATTTTTTTTAATATGTATTTATTTTTTCCCCTAAAACACAGATGTTTTCCCTGTATTGTACTCACATGAACAACAGCCAACTAAGCATTCAGCTGCTCTGTGCATCTAAGTAACATCATTTTGCATGTAAGGAAAGGAAAAAACAACCCCATAACCAAGGAAACCGTCAGCTGATGTATCAAAATAAAAGAGGACAACAAGGATGTGTATGAACATGCATTTCCTGATGGACACATGATTTTGGCCCTCTAGCATGAGATTGATATGGAACAGCTTTGAGTTTTGACATTGTGTTGGACTCATCAGAGATGCTGCCATCTTTGCAAGGAGAGAAAGCTGTTGTCTGGATCAGCGGGCAGCAATGGAAAGATGCAGAGACTTGAGGAGGTCTGATATGTCTTTCTTACAGTACAGCCATTTGGAATTTCTATGTGCAATACTTTTTATTGATCTTATGTTGCCCTTTCCCTCAGATGCCTCTGTGCCACATTCACTCTTCTTTATTGTTTTTGGGTCCAGCTCCAAGCCATACTAATTTGTCTTTAATTTCAAGGGTGTTCTAGAGGTGCAGGGATCTCTCAAATACTTGAGGAATACTCATGAAGATGGATAGATGATAATGTTGGCTTTATGCACACAATGGGGTAAAAAAGAGCAAAACTGGGCCACACGTAGCAGGGGAATATAAGTAGTGGAGTTCAATTTTAAAATCATTTTATAATAATGGAATTTGATTTCCTATGCTCCTAATTCTCCCTAAGTGAACAATAGAATCACATTCCTTCAGCCCAAGCACACTGCAACCCTAAATATTTAAATAGCATTGAAGTGTCACTGAGGACTGAGCCTGCCTGTGTAAAGCTCCAGTGATCCTCAAGTGCCACGGAGGC
The DNA here is from genome assembly GCA_013399695.1 of Formicarius rufipectus. Lineage (NCBI taxonomy): Eukaryota > Metazoa > Chordata > Aves > Passeriformes > Formicariidae > Formicarius > Formicarius rufipectus. The sequence continues at coordinate 13,365 of VXAU01005824.1, read as the reverse complement.
AAAGCGTGGGCATCACTTACATGGGCAGAGAAGAGAACAGACTCAAGGCCTTTGTGCTCAGTAATTTTGACATACTAGTGTATTCAGGTCTCAATCACCTAAGCATCAAAGCAATTAAGAATGGGTTTTCGGCAGTGCATCTTAATTGTGCAACCTTCACTGCAGAGCATGGATGATCACATGGCAACGCAGAGGGAATTCCAGACAGGAAAGTCCATCTCCCACTCAGCTCCTGTACCTTGGTTTGGACTTCTCCTTCCTTGCAGAGACAGCAGTTGGTGTTCAGGGATAGATACCCTCGACCTGTTTTCCCTCAGTGTCTTTGATCCCATTATTGGTACTGTCTGACCTTGAAACACCCTTTATTTTTTATTTTTAAGTAGATTAGGAAGAAAGCTTCTTGGAGAGCTTAAAAGACTGTATGCTAAAGATGATTTCTGCAACCTGATATGGATTACCATAGTTACTCTGTCTGAGCATGGCAGCTTTCCAACTCCTCTGCCAGGAATGATCTTAAAGCTTTTCTTTTATTGTGTCTTGAGGTGAGAGTCTGGCTTTAAAAAGCTTTCAGAATTCTAATCCTTCCCTCCAGTTTGCTGGCAGGGGGAGTCCATCTGATGTCCGATATCACTGATAACCTCCCAACAGTGCACTCGGGATCTCCGGCTGTGCGTGTCCAATCACTGAGTTAATTGAGAACACAGGGAGATGCAGCTCATGCCATCCCCATTATCTCTCCAATCTCTTATTCCTCCAGCCTCTTTCCAAGCATACTGTTTAGGGTTTGTGGCACTCTCACTTCTTCATGGAACGTGTGCATTTGCTGGGCCAGGTCTCTAGTTAGCAGGAGCAGCAGAATGTAAAGGGCAGTCTCTTGAGTCTTGTTATCTTCTTATGCACAGTAATAGCACAGTCTGCATGCCATTCATGATTTTTATTTAATAGAGTTTCCTGGTGTGTATTTTAGGATTCATTTAAAAATACATCAGTGATGAGCAGGGTAGGAAGAAGAAACTGAGCCAAAAATTCTCTCTAAAACCAGACCAATAACTGTCTCCTCCTGCCTGCAGCTGACATTTAGGAGTATTCTTAAATCACTTTAAGTGATTTTTAAAAATCACTTCCAAAAAAAGTCTGAGGGAGAGACTATGGGTGGATTGCCTGATGCCAGCATGAGTGGGGTGAAGAAATTGAGTCCTAAGTTAATGTTGAATTAATGTTGATAAGTGATTAAAGTGAAACAGGAGATGGCAGACTGTGTGTGGAATATCTCAGCATTGCTTATGTCACTTTTTTAATGATGAAAAATCCAGGTTACTTTATGTAACAATCATTTCTTACTTGGGATTTTAACTGTGGCTCTTTCCAGTATGGCATGGACTATGGCATGGACCACCATGCTGACCACACCTGGGCAGGGAGCACCTTTTCTATGTATGTCTCTATTTGTCAGGTCCAAGATCTGCCAGGGAGCTTGTCAAGGTTGGGACAGACCTGTTTCAGTCTCAAATTAATTCTTTATCCATGAGACTATTCTTTATCCTGCTGTACTGTCTGGAAATGATAAATTATTGCTGTAGATAACAAATACTTTCTTCTTCTTCCTCCCCACCACTTAGCTCTTGTTCACAGTGCTGTCCTTCCTGGCTTGAATAGTTGGGTTAAAGCCTGTGAGAAACCCCAGGACACAGTGAAATGTCAGTGTGCAAAGCCGTTCCCAAATGTCTGGATTGGTGATACAGGCGTGCTGCACATCCATCCATCTCCCTCCTGCAATCAGTAAGTGTTCTCAGCTCCCTGTGTGAGGGGTTCCAGCAGAACCTTCACTGTAAGTCTTCTGCTCTGCCCTGTGGTTTAGGCTGAATGTCCTGAGGTGCTGCTGCTGCTCACGCTCAAGGTGTGGAAAGCCAGGGCTGGTTCAGCCCACCAACTCTGCTAAGCCCAGCACAGAAGGTATTTTAAATGCCATGAATACTTAAACCAAACAAAAATCAAGCCCCCAAGTGTCCTATTTTTCCGAATTGTGAGGCCTCTGACCAAATAGAGACAAAGGTGGTTTACTTAAGTAAAATTAATCCTTCTTTTCCATTTTCCTTTTCTTCCTTTTACAGCAGAATCGCACTTAATGCCTGTGGCAGGATTCATCACCTGGAGGCTGGGTTTTTTATGAGATTTGACAAAGATCACTCAGAAGTCAATATTTTGCCAAAAGCTAAGTGATAAGTCTAGTGACTTGCATATAATTACATTTTTTCTTTTATGCCTTCTTTTTTTCCCCTCCTCTTTTCACTGGGGCTTTGGGTTACTGACAGCAGAGCAAATGAGCTATGCTCTGGAGGTATGACTGCTGCAGGTTTGCACTGTGCTTTGCTCTTGGCTTCAGCCTCATTTTGCATGATTTCTGAATAACAGCAGGAGCACTGAGCAGCCCTCATGTCTTTATGGACAAAACATGCAGCTCTCCACTGAATTCCTTGAGCTTTCCTTGTTATGTGATGAGGTGGGCAACAGTGGTTCCAACAGGACAAAAGAAACTTGTTTAAAGGAGCTGGGTAGGGAAGGGGCAAAGAGAATAGGATTCCCAGATACCTTTAGGCTCCTTCAAATAACCTGGACTGGACAAAGACAGGTGGATTTTGCTACAAAGGTATTTTTGTCTTCGTGAATGGACCTTACATAGAAACCAGTATAATAATCCTCTTGGCAGCTGGATCACTTCCTAAATAGTATCACCCGTCAGCCCATAAAATTATGGCTCTAGCTTTGTACTAATGTAGTTAAAGAGCAGATTTATCTGGGGCCCTAAATCAGAGGCTCATGTGCAGCACTGGCTGTGTGCTGCCAGGCAAGGGCAGAAATGGCCCAAGTCACATTTATTCCATTTTGGTAAAGATGTTTCTGAAATTTTGCAAATTGATTTATACTGAAGATTTTTGGGTTTGTTTGTGTGATTTCCTGTTGAGTACTAGTGAGGCTTTGCAAGCAGGGCAGACTTGGGGGAGTACTGAGAGCAACCAGACACTGTGCCCCCACTTCAGGCATCTGGTCCCATCACAGCTCTGGTAGCTGTGAAACCTACCAAAAGGGACCAAATTCAGACCAGCCTCCCTAAAACTGAATGAGCTAATGCTCACAGAGTGGTATGGACCATGTTTATAATGATTTCAGAGAGAAGGTTGTTATGAGGGAGTATTTCCTAAGACACAAGGAGGATAGTTAGTACTCAATCATTTTGTGTTAAATAATTCAAAAGCTGATGCAAAAGTAAATTAGTAAGTAGTCTAAACAACATGGGTTTATGGCAAACTTTATCAAAGAAACCTAATTTTTAGTCTCTGATTATATTACAAGACTGGTTGACAAAAATGATTGTACAAATTTAGTGCATTTAGACTTTTGTGAGGTGTTTGACTTGGCACTGAATGGCTGCTGATTAAACATTAGCACCATTCAGTAATACTAGAATATGCATTAAATGGATAACAAAGTGCCTGGCAGAGCTCAAGAAGTAGTTGTCGATGGGAAATCAGGACTAAATGGACCTGTGGTTTCCAGGGCACACCAGGGTTAAGCAGCAAAGCTCTCCGCTGTTTGTATCAATGGTCTGTAGCAAAACACAGGATGAAAAGTATTTGCAAAGCACGAAGATAAGAGAATGGTACGCAGTGAAGGGGAAAGGAGACTGCGGAAGGCGAACCTTTTGGTGAAGAGGATGAGGAATTCATCAGGCCCCGTGTTGGTCTGTGCAAGGGCACAGCCCTGCGGAGCACGGAGAGCGCTCAGCGGCTGAAGGGAGCAGTGATCCAAGGAGTGTCTGCACATTGATCCTGCTGTGATGGCCTGACAAGAGGAATTTATGTGGCCTTTAAGTATATAAACAGGGGAACACTGAAAAACAGGAAAAGAGGTAATTTCAGTTTTACTGCAGCATCCCTAAAACCAGGTCCCAGATAACAAAATACTGTGTTGAAACTTTGTAAGGGTATGAAAAGGTTGGAAAGTGGGTAGGAAAGAAAAGAAAAAACTATTTGAGGGTACGAGGAAATGTTTTACAATAGGAGGCCTGAAAGGCTCAGTGTGTTTCACAAACCAAGAAAATAGTCTGAGGTAATTTTTTTGTGCATGAGTCTGTTTCTGGGAAGAAAATAACTGTCCTAAAAGGAGAGAAAAATGAAAGAGCCCATATCTGAAAGCTCAAATAGATATTAGTAAATGAGATGTGGAGTTTGGTGACTTTTTTTGTTTGTTTTTTTTTGTTTGTTTTTGGCTTGTTTTATTTTAACTGGGGAGTTATTTTAGTCATTAGAGCAAATTATCAAGTGAAAAAAAAAAATAAAAAAAGAGGGTTCCTTGCTTTTTGATGGCTCCAGAGTAAGATTTGGTGCTTTCCTTCACTGTTGACTTTCTTGGGACTTATAGCTGTGTTCGATTAGAAATATCTGGGTAAAATACCATGGTCTGTTATAAGTTCAAATGAAGATCTAATGAGTCTTCTTGGCCTTTATCTTGTTGACACTATAACTGCACATAACGCACCGATATAAAAAATGGTCTTACCCCATTTCAAAAGGAAAAACTCCACCTGTGTTATTAGCTTCCTTGTGGGTGGCAGTTGCTGCTCATACATTTTTAATGTTTTAATCTGGAAAGCTCATTGACATTTTGCTTTGAAACACACGGTGCTGCTCTGCACTGGAGTGCATTTGTTCTGCAGCTGCACCATCTGGGCAGGAGAGTGATGGTGCTGCCCGGGATGCGCCGCCCCAGAGGCTGCAGAGTCTCCTCAGGATTCCTCAGGTACTGGAATTGCTCCACTGCCATCAATTTGGTTTGTGCTGAACTAACGGCAGGGCTGTTTTGGGCGGCTCCAGCACAGCCAGGGCTCAGCTCTCTGCTCAGAAGTATCAGCACTGACAGGCAATGGTATGATAGAAGGAAGAGATTTATGGTGCAAACCTGGTTCCAGCACCAAGCTTTAAAAATTTAGAGGCAAAAGGAACAACTACAGTTATGAAATATGTCAAGAAGTGTTTCCCATCAGGAAGCAGTGGATGAACTCACCACAGGTTGGCCCGGTTCTCTCCATACCTTACCCGTGCTGCAGGACTCTGATATTAAAGCTGACCTTGTGCTGAGCCTGTGCACAGCACTGAAGGTATCCCTGCTCTGTAGCTGCTGCCCACTCTGGGCAGAAGTCTCTTTGTCAAAAAAACAAAGCCATTTGGACACAAATTATGCTGTGCTCTCACTCCTCACCCCCACCCCCCCAGGTGGGGGAATTGCTGCCTTCTCAGTCCCCCCAGGCCCAGACTAAGCAAAGTTTTGGCTCAGCTTGTCCCAGCTCCAGCCTCAGCGTTGGGGATTCATTACAGCTTTCCCTTCATGCCGTTTCTGTAATGACTTACCCATTTCCAGCAAGTAAAACCCAAGTGACTTCAGGTCTCAGGCAGCTGGCAGTGACCTCGGGGACTCCCCTTCCTGCAGCCACGGGCTGCAGTCCCGACGTACTCCAAGGCCGGTGCCTCTGAGCGGGCAGGAGGGAGCGATGCAGGGGAACCTTTAAATCCCAAAGCGAAACTGTAACGAGCTGTAATCGTACCCAGAGTAACTTCCCTGCTATAATTCTCAGCAGGAAAACAATTACATTGCAGCAGTATAACCAGACAGACATGCTGTAAATACAAAACATCCTTTGGAAATACATGCTCCATATTCTAAATACTTTTAGAATTAAGGCAAACAATTCTTTTCTGATTGGGATTCAAGGCAGACATGCTTAGTGGGTTTTGGTTTTGTTTATTTTCCCCCCCCTTTATGCCTCTACTCTTTTGTTTAGCAGACCTTTAAAGGCACTGTGATAGTTCATACGTGGATGGCACACTCAGACTGCCGGTGGAGAAATGGCCAGGGAGAACTGACCCCCGTGCTCGATCCACAGCTCAGAGCTGGTTACTTCTGTCCTTCTGAGATGAAGTCAGGTGTGAAGAGGGGGACTGGTTGGTTTTGGGGACCAGAGAGGACCGCAGGGGTGCTGAAGCGCAAAGTCAGGTCTCCTGGTGATGCTTAGGAGATGCAGCAGCTCTGCTGAGCCCGAAGGCTCCAGCTGGTTCAATACCCTCTGCGTGCGCTGGTCACTAGGGGAGGATAGAGGATCGCAGAGCCTGTGGGTCACAAACACACTCCTCCTGAAACCTGGAAACGCTGCAAGATCTGTCTGTCTCAGATCCTGCTGCTTCTGCTACGGCAGAACTGGCAGAAACAGCTGGATATAGAAAGGAAAGCACCCACGACTTGCTTGCTTTCTCTCTTTATTTGGTGGAGAAGACCCAGGGTTGACATTTGGGGCATGTTGCCTTATCCCAGGTGTTCAGGATTTGATTGATGGTCATTTTAAGTGGTAAGATGTTGATCTACCAGAGGTTATTTTAAATTACTGGACTTGAAATACATTCCTGAACTCTGTTCAGAGAGCCTAAAACATATGCAAATGTAGTCTTATAGGATCTTCTTTCATATTTCAGGGGTTTTATGCAGCATATGTCCCTACACTGCTCATAGAAGTAAAATTTTGACATTCGTTGCTGCCTAGTCCAGTCCCTTTGGAGAAGGGTAACTAGACAGGCTGGGAGAGTTTCTTAGTTTCTACCATCCCTCATCCAGTTCAACGGGAGAAGGAGATGGGGCAGGGGGAAGCAAGGCTCTAAAGAAATGAGTTTGAAAATCTACACAATTCCCTGGGAACAGAGATATCTTCTTCATATATATTTTACAATCATTCTCCTGCAGTATATTCAGCATGATACCTTTAAAATCACACAGGAAGTTTTTCATTGCCCATGGAATACTTTGGGTATTTTCTTAGTAGAGGGAAATACAAGTTTTACATGTTTTTATCAGTCTGGGTATGGCTTTGTGTGTTGCAATGCCTAATGCTGATTCTGGAAGTGACTGTTAAAGTTATTGTGAGATGTTCTTGTGCCTTCTGTAAGTGTCCATCCTATTTCTGCTGGTGTTAGTGGACATTTTACCACTGCCTTTAAGAAGAGGGACTATGTTGTAGAATTTAGGGACCACAGGGTGAGTTACGGTTAAGACTAGTGAGTGGCAGTATCCACCACGAATGGAAGTATTGCCCAAGGCAGAAGATCAGGACAATGCCTTTCTGCAAAGACAGAAATAACCAAAATTTCACATTTTGAAAAAAAATAATAAAGAAGAGAGAGGGGAAGGGAATAAAAGAGAGATCTTCCAAAGATCACAAAGCCAAACCTAGCAGCACTTTATTGCAGCTCTCAAAAGTTTAGAAGTGAAGGCCATAATGATGAAATGCATGGCTGGAGGGCCAGAGCTAAATCAGGCTCCCAGCACAGAGCAAGGGCTGTTCTAGAGATATGTTTGTCACTGCAAGTAATGGCTGTGAAGAAAACAAAAGGGATCATGGTTGATGTTTAACAGTCACTGTACAGCCAAAAAGCTACTTCTGCCTTCTACCTGGAAGCTTATATGGGGACCACATTGTAGGTTTCTCTGTGCTGGCAGGTTGTAAACATGAGTTTCCCTTACGTATGTCCCTTTTCCATTCTTGTCCTTTTGTATTGTGAGTGGGTAGGGAAGACAGGATCAGGATTGAGCTTTAGATTTGTAGTCAATGAATTTTAATTCAAGTTCTCAGTAAAAACACTAGTTTACATGTACCAGAGCAGGAGCTTCTAAGAGTACAAACAGTGGGTGTGCCGAAGTGTGGATACATGTACACACACAGGCACACACACCACAAATACAAACAAACAGAATTACCCTGTGCATTTCCAGAGCTTCTGGTCTGAAGAGAACAAGAATTTTTCTGTGTATTTGTCTTCTTTACACTGTTTTCATTACAGTGATTTGATTTGCTTAGAGCAACAGACACCACAAGGGGTAGGGAGGGAAATAAGCAATTGTCTTTACATTTTGCCTATATATATACCATTAGCTTCACACAAAACATGACTCACCAGCAGCAGGTGTCCTGCTGTTATGTTAGGCAGATTAGTAATGATAGGGAGGGGGCTGCTCTCCCTATATGGCACCCCCGAGGGAAGCCAAAAATAGCTCAGACTTAGGGCAAAGTAAAAGTATTTGTGGGCTTTGAAGGAAGTCTGCTGCTGAAGGTAAGAATCAGAGCTATCTGTTTAATCTGCCATTCCTTTCTTTTTTCCTGATTTTTTCCTTTCCTTGTGAAGCTTGCCTTGGCAGCTGATTGGGAACTGCTATCTGGAGCAAGGCTGGGAGTTTGGAATTGTAGACAGTCATCTTTCGTGCTTGTGGAAACAGGGTGGGGATTGACCAGTTAAAGGAAATCAGTGTAACAGCATTCACAGCCGAGGCAGAGACAACAGAGGACACACTGAATGTGTTTCAGTTAGAAATAGTTGCTTTTCTCCCCCGTCTCCCCCCTCCTTTTTTGTCCTCTCTCTCAGCTGTTAGAGAATCTGAATAGCATATGAGCAATCCCAGCATGTGACTGCTCTGAGTAGCAGGCAAGAGATTGCTGGTAGTTACTCACACCATGAAGCAGGTCCAGTAAGCAAAGTTGTCCGCAAACTTATTGTAGCAACAAAATAAGAGAAGAGAGGAACTGTTTGGGTTTCTGGGGTATGTGCAAATCAGGATGCAATGTGTGCTCCATGGAAGCATGGCTTTTCATCCTTGCTGCTAAATCAACACACTTGGACATACCTGTGGGCAGAGCCCTGCCTGAAAGGAAAATAATGTTTTTCAGAGGGAAACTGGAGGATAATTATACGTGAGCTGTATTTGTGTGTGCATATCAATGTGCATCCACGTCTGCACCTATGCAGGGAGATCCCGAGCTGCTGGACTGCAGAAAAGCCCTACGAGCTTTGCAAGGAGCCACCACCATCGTGGCTTTGTGCAGCACAGCACTGGAGTTGTAAGGGCTGAGTTGTGCTGCTGAAAAATGAGACACAAGGACTGCTTGTTACACCAGAATAAGCTCATGGGCCATGGTGGATTTCCCCTGACTCTTTTGAGTGGCATCCCTGATATTGATAACGAGAAATTTTCGTGTTGTGGAAACCAGATAAAAATCTGTCTGCCCTACACACGGAGTCTCTGAGGACAGCAGGGTGTGATGCACACCTTTGTGAGAATGTGTGGGCATCCTCACTGAGACCTGCCATCCTCTGACCCTGAGCCCCAGTGGTTAACAATTTTCCATGTGTGTCTCCTTCTCTGCCCTCACTCAGTGCTGGTTTTAGCAATTGAGTTCCAGAGGGCTGAGTGTGCCCAGGGGCCTGGCTGTGGTGTGGGGAGGAGGTGTCAAGATTTGATCACCACAGGGATCCCACTGCCTGCAGTAGGAGTTGGAGCTCATCAGTGACATGCCCAGGATATCTGGGCTCTTCTTTGAGTTAGTATTGATTCCTGGCTGGGCCAGTAACTCCTTTGGCTGGTACAGGGGAGATGGCAGAAGCAATCTAATTTTAGCTCCCTGATGTTGGGCCAGCTTCTACTAAAATCAGCATCAACGGCAAAACCAACACTAATTTGAGTGAGAAAAGGACTGAACCCAAATTAATATATGCTGGCCTTTGTAATTATCTTTATTGGCTGATAGGGAAGGAAGACCTTATTCACTCAGTGCATTCCTATGGCTGGCTGGCTGTGCTCCAGTGATGCACCAGCCTGTGAGCAGACGGGCTGGGAGAGCAGGACAGGAGTGCTGTATCCCTGCATGAGGGGCTGTAATTCACTCTCATCCCCAAATGATTAAATCCTGATTATTTCGAAATAGCAGGTAATGGAGCAACACCCACAAATATGGTGGGTAAGATTTAGCTCCAGGTGGTTGTTGAAAAGCTTTTCCTATTGAATCCAAAGTACACAATCTTGATCCCTTTGAATGGCCACAGAGGAAAGCATGTAGGGTTTAGTCAGCATTAAACATTGCATTTTTATACTAGTAAGAAGAGTGAAAGTTGAAGAAAACAGCTGACAAACACAAGAGGACAGGCAAGCTCTGCTAAGTGCTGGGGATGCACATAGACTAAAGAGAAATCCTATTTGGCAGCACAGACAATCTGCTGGGGTTGGCAATCTGAAACCTGCTCCACAATAACTGTTTTCTTCTCCAGTAAACCAACGTATTGATTAGGATAAGCAGAAAGGATCAGTCTTGATGGAGATCTTCAGGGGGTTTTACCACCCTGCTTAGTTCAAACGGTCACAGTCGTTACTCATGTGTTTTTCTCTCCTGAGCTAACTGGACCTGACAGCAGACAATGTAATTTAGGGCATTTTTCTCTTTCTGAAAATGAATTGTTGCATGAGATTTCATATGCTACACTAGCATATTTATCGGGAGTCCCAAAATCTCATTTCCATTGTGCCAGCTCCTGTTTAGCACAGATGTAATTTTGCAACTTTTAAATAAACTCTCTTGACAAAATAATATTATGACACATTGAAATGAAGTAGACATTTCAATAGGAGCATGGTGAAAGCACTGTTCCTGTATACACACACCAGTGTTATCTTGGTGATAGCTCAATGACCATTTAAAGCAAGGTAGGCCCAAGATGCCATAGAAATGCAGTGTTGGTCCTGACCCCTTCATGGGCTTTCTAAAGCTCTTGGATCTCCCTATTTGCTATGAGAGAGTGCATAAATTATTTGCAATTGAGAGGTCATTCTAGCTTGTTTATTCCCCTTAATGATCATTCATTACGAGGGCATCGAAATGCAAACTGTGCCAGGCAGTCTCACAGACACAAGGCCACCGTGGTGGATGCTGTCAGCAATCCCGCTGCAAAGGCTGTACCAATTCTTTGGGCTGGTCTTCTTTTGCTGGCCATCTGCTTTGCATTCCCTGGTGGTACTTGGGTTTGGATCTCTGGTTTGTTTGTCATTTCAGTCTCCCACTTTATTATTTCCAGAGCCAAGTGAACTGCTGCCAAAGCCAATGCAATGAGATTGCATTGTGAGCTTTGCAACATGGTATACTTTTCTTTTTATCTTGAAGCCTCAGCTCCTGGAATTACTTGATTATGTTAGAATCCTAGCATTCATTAAAAAAAAAAAAAAAAAGAAATAAAGAAAAGTGGATCTCTACTCCTCAAGAACTAAGGAAAAAGCTTGGGAAAAAAGGATCTCTGCAGACTCAGTAATCATGAGCCAAATAAAAAGAGACTTAGAGACTTTCCCCTCCTCCTTCCCCCCCTTGACATCAGACTATTTTACAGACAATCATCCTATTTCTGAATCTCTCACAGTTTTTTGAGTTCTGGGTGCTGGCAAACCTGAGCAGCAGCTGTTCCTTTCTAAAGGCAGGGAAAATAAGTAATCTCTAACAGGAACAGTTATTTTAGCTTTGCCTGTGCTGCCTTTCCCCCTGCTGCCAGTGGTCAGCACAGCTCTGGGAACCCATTGCAGCAGCTCAAAGGACCACTGGCATCCCAGTAAGGTCCAATGAGGAATGGGAGGACAGGAGTTTGTGTTAACCAGGATTGTGATTCCCTTGAGGTCAGGAGCAGCAGCTGCTGCTGTCACTGACCCCATAACTTTAAATAATCTTAGCTATGGCTGTACATGGCACATCTGAAATGTGATTAGGCCTTGCCCAGTTCTGGGGTACAGACTGTCACTCTTTCCCCAGCTCAGGGATATATTTGGGATGCAACTACTGGAGCTGGGAAGGGTCCATCATTTATATTTCAGTTTGCCTAGTGCACTATTTTTCTGTGGGAAAATAGAGGACACTTACAGCTGATTTTAACAAAATGTGTTTGTTGGTCTGGATTTTTCATCACTCTGGGCTGGGGCCTCAGGGAAACATATTTGCTTTTATTGCTTTTTTCCGGTAACTAAATGGAATTAGCATTTCTGGCTGTTGCTGGCCAACTGGATCCAGTGCACAGTGCAAATCAGTGCAAATGAAGGACAGCAACATTTATGAAGTACTGAGAAAAGGCAAGTACTAAATCTTAAAAGAATAACAGAAAAGAAAATGAAGAGCCATACATCAAATCTGTTGCTGAACTAACTTCATAAAAGTTACAGTGCTTGATACTTCCCGGCTTTGCTGATGTGCTTTTATTTTCTTTTGGCCTGATGGTTTTCTTCATTACTTTTATTTAATTTTTTTTATTTGCAAATGAGATGAACACATGAAACCTACAACAAGTAGAAGGAGGGCCTGTGTAGAGGCACCAGTGTAGGTTTATATGGTGCACCCCTCTTCCTTTATTTGGGAACTGATTTTACAGACCTGCAATGAACCAAACCTGGCTCTTCATTGGAACTTTGAAGGATGGGAGTGTCCTGGGCTCCTAGAAAGGAGGGAAGAGCAGCAAGTGGGCATATGATGGACAAGTTCTCCATGAATGCAAATATAACCTGTCCTGGTAACCAGCAGTCAGTGACTACAGAGTTTATGGCAAACAAAATTTTCTACTTTGATACTTAACTCCAGAATAAAAAATGGAAGGAAAGCATACATTGTCATCTGCTAAAATCAAAGCATTTGCATATAGCTGCAAAACAATCAACTTCTTAAAGTAGAGAAACCCGTTTCCATTGATCCCCTCTCCAACACATGGAACTCCAAGGGAAAATGGCCCATATTCCTGCTGGAACCTTTGTGTCACACTGGGAAGCCAAGTGCTGGGCACAGTGTCCTCTGTTAAAAGGCTGGGGTGTAGAGAGGGATGGGGAAAAGGGATAGGAGGAGAAAAAGCAATTAAAAAAAAAAAAAAAGAAAAAAATGTACAAAGAAGGGCAAAAAAGCTGATGAATAGTCTAGAGCACAAGTCTTGTGAGGAGCAGCTGATGGAGTTGGGGGTATTCAGCCTGGAGAAAAGGAGGCTCAGGGGAGACATTGCTTTCCACAATACCCGAAAGGAAGTTGTAGCCAGGCTGGTGCAGGTCTCCTCTCAAGGAACAAGCAGTGAGAGGAAACAGCCTAAAGTCTCACCAGGTGCGGTTTAGCTTGGATGTTAGGAAAAAGTCTTTCACAGAAAGGGTTGTCAAGCACTGGAACTGCCAGGGGAAGTGGTGGGGTCACTGTCCCTGGAGGTATTTAAATGATGTGCAGATGGGGTACTTGGGGATGCGGTGTAGTGCGGAGTTTGGCAGCGCTGGGGTAAGAGTTCGATTTGATGTTCTTGATTTTAAAGGTCTTTTCCAACCTGAATGTTTATGTGATTCTATGAAATGCAGGGCAGAATAGGGGGGAGGGAGGGAAAGAAGAAGAGTTGAAAAGGGTGGTGGGAAAAGAAAGGGAAAAAGCGAGAAGGGGACAAATGAGGAGAACAGTGGGGTGAAAAGGGGAGAGAAAGGAGAAAAGTGGGGTGAGAGAGAAAAGAA